>PVJO010006925.1:47282-85515 GCA_004026905.1 Hystrix cristata | reverse complement strand
AAGCCTGATGTCCCATAATTAGGAAGGGAAACCTGAAATGCTACTGAAGATACTTCACATTGTGCTTAAATTCACACTAAAATGATATGAGTAGTACTAAGTCATTTCCTGAGAGTTTGTTTTCATTAGGTATAGGGGGAATGGCCTCCCCAGTCTTTGTATATATCTATAAGTTCCTTAAACATGAGTACTTCATTTGGGAGTCGATGGTTTGTTATGAAGACAAGGGAAGTGTGACCTGACTGTTGAAAGCCACAAATGGTGTTGGTGTAGGAAGAGTGTAATCAGCAATATCAAACGTCTTAGGAAGGTAGAAAGAAAATGTGAATTTTATTTCTCAACAATTCATAAACGTGGTAAATTAAATTGTAGTTTGAGAATGCTTGATTATCAAAGCAAGAAGAAATCTCAAAAAGCCTTCCAGACAGGAACCCTCCGTTTAGGATAAGTAAATTGAGTCTCAGAGGACATAGACAACCTGCCCACATTCAGATTATCAGTAAGTAGCACAAACAAACTTTAGGACCCAAATCGGTTAGTTCTTCTTCCACACCTCCCATAACAATTAGAATAAAGTTCTGCAAACATCCCCCATAAAAACAAGCAAAGTACAAGAAATGGCAGCACAGAGAGTCCAAACCAAAAGGCCCAGTTGCCTAAATTCTTAAGAATTACTGCACAAACTATAAGGGTCCCCATTATATATCTTTGATACTCAGAGAGGAGGGTGCTTTCACGATCTTCTTGAAAGATAAGGAAATCCCTTAGTCCTCTCAGTCCACCCATTTTAGATCCTTGGATCCCCTCCCCATTCAATCCTCTCCCACTCCACATCTCCTCCTGTCAAAATCCCATCTATACTTCAAAACTAGTTTAAATTCCAGACTTTCCATTAATCCTTTCTTGATTTCTTTTTTCCATAGCCTCCCAAATATAAATTATCTTGCCTTTGATAAATGCCCAGGGCACATTTCTAATTCCTCTCCTGATGCTTATAGTACTAGTCCATGTATTATGACTGTTCATTAGTGTTTGTCTTGCCTCTTCTATTAGTCCTTAAAAGATGAGGCCCTTTTAGCAACTTTGAATCCCTTTGTGGTTTCTTTAACTTACTAGATGACCAATAAACGTTCACTGAATTGCTACAGAATGAAACCTCCATCTTTCTGTGGTCAGTTCAGCCTACTTCTTCAGTAGAGATGGAAGATGGCCATGAACTATGGCTTCGGTGTCCCCCCACCCACCCTATTTTTCTTTTTCCTTGTAAGGAAAAATACACAGCCAAACACTCCAAATCAGGCCCTTTATTCAAGACACAGATGGGATTCATTGGTGTAAAGTACCATTGGGGCACCAAGCAAATGTCTAAAGTCCTGTGCACCACACACGCATTCTCAGAGAACAGCCTCAAGAGTCGCTACGGGATCGAGGGCTCAGAGACAAATCATCTTCAGGGGATAGAAAGAGGCAAGCTGAGGTAGCATGAGGGAAGAGGAGTTCTGGGTGTACGGAAAGGCAGGAGCGGCAAAGACAGCAGGCAATCAGGCCGTCTCGCAGTACCACTGTTCCAGCTTGTCAGAGCAGAGTGGTTTGTGGGCCAACCTGATAATGGAGAAAGGGACAGGTGAGTTGACTGACTGCGTCTTAGCTTGAGTTTTAGATGAATTTAGCTTCATCCTCAAGAGGGCTAAGGTGCATGAAAATCACAGAAAGATTTTCCTGGACAGATGGCAAAGGATACTAGGTCATCTAGAAGAGCGGGGTCCATTTTTTTAAAATCCAAGAAATCTGTGGGGTAGTTGTAGCCCAAGATATGCAATGATACCAAGGGCTCACGTTAGGTATAAGTTTAAACAAGTGGTGTTAGAAACCTGAGGCCAGGGGTTGGGGATTTAGCTCAAGTGGTAGAGCACTTGCCTAGCAAGCACAAGGCCCCGAGTTCGATCTCCAGCACCAAAAAAAAAGAAAAGAAAAGAAAGGAAAAGTTGTCCATACAAGAGCAGAGCAAGAGAGGCTTAAAAATGGAATCCTGAGTCTGCTACATGACTTTTGTTTTGGACACTATATTCCAGATTAAATGACCCGGAAATAGAAGAGAGAGTGTTGATGGGCCAGAGGGGTAAGGGGAAGGAGGGTGGGGGAAAACAAGATAAAATGAGGATTCACCAGTAGTCAATTCCTTTGATATCCAGGATCTTCTTGGCACATATTATATCATCAGTAATGTCATCATCCAGGAACTCTGGGATGAGTTGAAGGAAAAGAATGAGAGAGTCATTACCCAGAGATCTAATGAGTTCCCCTATTCCCTGGATCCGGTGGGTTTAGTTCTTCTCTGAAATGAAAGATTATACCTACTGTCTTTCTATATGAAAAGGTCAATATAGTAAGCTCCCCCACCCCCCACCAAGTAAGGACCTTCTTCAATTCCCTGGGACAACTCTGGAGGAAACAGCTTCCATTGAGACCCAGAAAATGCAGAATATTGAACTTCAAGACTCCCAGAGAATTCCAGAGTATCTATCTCTGAACTTCAGGGGACTGCTTGGGTATTTGGTGATCACAAAAAAACCAAATGTTTTCTCGCTTAGCAATTTTACTCTAAGTCACACAATTTTTATGGAGTCCAAGAAAGGCACTGAAGCTAGAGGTATACTTGACTCCAAAAAAGAGATTGCCCCACCGAAAGGCTCCAGAAAAACTGAGGAACAGGGTAAAAGAGTCTATTTACTGTCACAGGAAATGTCACAGATGTTCCTTGACCGACGGGTCCGGCTGCTCTCACAGAAATCCTTATCACTGATCTGGAAAAGTCCGTACTCCGTGTTGCCATTGTCTTTTACTATGGTCTGTGTGTCGTAACCACTGGTATGAAATATGACGCAGATCCCTGAGGGAAACATGAGAAAGAGGTATCACAGGACAGCCTAGTGCCAGCGTAAACTAGGAATTATAGTTCCCAGACAGGAAAAAAAAAAAGGGCTTTCTAGCCAATCTCCAAAGATGCCAAAGCACAGAATATCTTGATGGGTTCAGAAGGACAGTTTCAAAAAGGATCAGACATTGGCAAAAAGTAAAGATAGGAGAACAAATTGAATAAAAAAGCAGACAAATAAGCTGAGACTATAAGAAAAGTATTAGATAACTAGGTAAAAATGGAAGAGAGAAGATGAGAAAAGGTGGTTGGAGGAGAGATAGGTGAGGAACGGATGAAGCAGGGAAGCAGGGAAGCAGGGAACTCACACTCAGCCAAAGAGACGTTTTGGTAGCCAGCGAGGTTGTTCAACTCCTGGGACAGCTCACATTTCGTGAATTGCTTGGCCTGCGCGGCAGGAAACCAGATGCTCACCAGTATCAGAGGGAAAATGGACATCATTGTGGCTGCCCCTGAGAACCTGAAATGGGGACACCACACAGCTTCACCTCCTTTTATTCAGGGGGAAAGCTTCGGGAACACTGGTACCACGCCCTCCATCCAGGAAGAGGATGAAGGAAGACTGGGCAGCCAAGACAGAAACACTGAACCTGCCAGCTTCCTCCCACAATTTCACCCGACTTTTCCTTCTCCTTCCCCAATATCTAGTCAATACCAAGTATTGTTCTCTGCCCAGAGAAAGTTCCAATCACGATTCTGATTTCCCCTTTGGCTTTGTTTCTTGTAGGGCTAATTCTAGGAAGCAGGATGTCCCCAGCCTACTTTAGGAACAAAGGGATCTTCAAGGTCAATACAAATAAGGCAATCATAAAATACAATAAGGGTCCCTAGCCAATTCCTTCTTCCCCCCAAGACACAGAGAATGCAGAAAGGGGGTATATGCCGTCACATCCCAGGATCAGCGCTGGCACTTGTCTAGCTAACCCAGTCATGGAACAAGGTCCAGGAAGAATTTCTTGATATGGTGGTTTGTGGCTGAGGGCTCAAAAATAGGATAGAACATGGGGACATGGACTATGAGAATCAACTATAACTTGAATCCCAAAACTTCCTACTTAAGAAGATGGCTAATTTGGAAAGCATACATGAACATATCTGGTTATCTTATAAGCTACTAGCAGGTTGCTCTCACTCAATGACCACTGCCATAAATAACAAGATATGACAATGGCCTTAATTAAAACGCTGTATAAATCCAAGGCTGCTAACTTGTAGTAGAGTGGTTTCACAATGCGTAGAGTTGCCTCAGGGTTGGCCGCAGAAAGTTATAAAGAGGGTGACCCAAGCCAGTGAGAAGGTCAGACTTCAAGCATTTTAAAACTACACAAGAATATATCTGTCTTTTACCTAGTATCTATTATGCCTCTTTGTCTTTGTGTACACTTATGGTTCCTCATATCAGAGAAACAATTTGATGTGTACTCATGAGTGTCTGATTTATTTCATTTAAGAGTATATTCTCAAGGTGCATCCATTTACCCACAAATGACTCTAGTTTATCCTTTTTTATGGTGGAGTAGTACTCCATTGTGTAGAAAAACCACAAAAAGAGAGGAGAACTAAAAGGGGAAAAGAAGGAAGGGAAAAGGGAAAGAAAGGGAAAAAAGTAGAAAAATGTAAACAAACCTGCTGTAAATAAGGAAAGGGGGGAACGGAAGGGAGGGGTGGGGAAGGGGGGAACCAAGATACATCATGTATAGGTACAAAATAACCATGATAAATGGGATCATTATGTATACAATGTACCAATGCACGTTCTTGGTAAAAAATAAAAATTAAAAATTAAAAAATAAAAAAAGAAATACAGCAGCTTTGCTGCCATTAAAAATTTCAGGACAAGGTATTTGAAAATTCTGAAATGTCAAATTTCAGAAGTGCCTTCATTTCCAAAGAACTGAAAGTTTCAGGATGTGTGATTATATGTAAAATATACATATGTGATTTATTTATTCACATCTTTATATGATTATGTAGCTATTATATTCATGTATTCATATCTTTTTAAAAAATTATATATCTGAAGCCTGTAAAACACATTCATAACACATTATTGTTCAGTCAGCACCCACTGAGCAAGTAGACTTGAGGCTACTAACTAAATAATTCCTTTAATTTGCTGATATCAAGCTTCACGTCATGGCGCCAACAGCCGTTGTCCTCCATCATGCCAGGGTTCATCCTTTTTCTTCCAATTTCTGAATCTAATTTCTTTCCTTTCAGGGAACATCTGTCCCAGTCAAACTGCTGTTTAAGACTTACAAACCGAAAGTTTTCCAAACTGTTATTGCCTACGAGTCTTCAAAAATGTTCATCTCAATTTAATCCTGTCTTCTACAGCATGGGTAACCAGTACGTGAAGTGGCGTGAGGAATCCTAGTGTGAAGTATGTGCAAGGTCAGGAGGGACAAACAGAAAATCCTGACAGGAAAGAGATCCACGTTCCAAAATACAGCAAAAGTGCTGCCGATGAATTTCCCTTCCACTCTACCCAGAGGTGTTGGAAGGCTACGGACAGGAATAGGAATTCTATCACACCGAGTAAGTTTTGTAAAGAATATGGCTAGAGAATACGGCCATGTGGGAAAAGGATGATAGTTTTGCCAATTGTGCTGTAAAATTCCTCCTGTCCTGGGTTATGGACTAAGTGCCTGTGAGCAAGAGGCCAAGGTCAAGACCTAGGGCAGCAGCCAGCTTGCCTGCAATTTGATTGTATCTCCCCTTCCCCGTAAGCAATAAAAAGCACCATACAGGCCAGGAAGCACAGCAAAACCCAGAAAAGAAAACAGATGTGCCTCAGAGAAGAGGAACCATTATTTCCCTAGAAATGTTTTTCAGTAGGGTACCTGGGTTATCTGGAAAAGAGGGCAGAAGACGTCTAATGGAAACAACTGCGAACATTCAGAGAAATACAAAGATCCTCAGAGAGCGGTCCAAAGGAGAACACCGAACAATGATCAGACACTGAAAGAGTGAGTATGTGGGAAGACATAAAGAAGCTCCACTAGTGGAGGAAAGTTTCTGCCCAAATCTCCCTTTGTGGGGAAGTTTAGTAGGGTGTTCTACATAGATGCGGAGATCTGAATCAAAATGGTAAAGAGGCATTTACAACACACTTTCCTGGATTTACTTCAGAAATACTGGAAAGATACGTTCATTCTTTCAGAGGCTGTGGTAAAATATCAGGGTTTCTAAAACCACATATAATCTTTTCGGAAGATTTCTAGAAACCACAGAATCAGAAGCATCAGCTCCAAAAATATCTTTGCCATCCAAACTATGGTTTGTAGGTGAGTGGAAGTTTTTTGACAAAGACTACAGCTACCATCTAGAGATCACCCAAGGGCTACAGTAATAGTGGCTGTTCCGTCTAACAGTTAATATCCTCCCTTCTTCTTCATCTCATAATTCCAGAAGATTATCACTACCTGGAGAATGAGCCTAGGGCTTGGATTTGATACCCACATTTCATACAAATGCTTAATCAAGTTAGAGTTAATTGAGGCAATTAAATTGAGTCATTTGTAGGAAAATGGATGCACCTGGACCATAATGTTAACCAAAAAAACCAGACACATAAGCAAAAACAGCACACAGTTTCTCTTATATGAGAAAGCCAAAGTATGAATAATTTAAAGAGTGAAATAAAAGATAATATGAAAAAGGGAGCTAGAGACTTTGCAGGTGGGAAGGGGATCTAGAGTGAGAGGAAGGGGAGGGAGGGCAGAGCAAGGGGAAGTAAAACTAAAGATGTGTTATGAAAATGCACCATCTTCCCACGACGAATGTAATAATTATATAAAGCAAATATGTACCAATAAACATAAAAATAAAGCAATTAAGATTTGAAGAAGAGAGGTTGGGGATTTAGCAAGCCCCAGGTCCTGAATTTGATCCCCAGCACCACCCCACAAAAAAGAAAGATTTGAAGAAGTGATTTCTCCTTTTCCTTTTTAGTTACTTGGACAAAAGTCACTTGGCACTATGGACTCACATTCTCTTTCCACATCGAAGCCCTACTTGGCGTTTATATAAGATTATTTTAAATTATTGTATTTACATTCCTATTTCTATAACTGTTTTATGTTCAGATGACCCATTGATTTTATGAATTGGGAATAGTAGCAATAAAAAATGAAAATATGTATGTAAATTTAAATCATCACAAACAAATAATTTTTAAATATACTAAAATAAACTTTATCTTTTTAATCGAACATTGGGTAAAACAAACTGATACGGATGTAATTACCAAGAAGGTAATGACATTTCTACTCAAATCTTAGTGTATTTTTAATGTTTATGAAATGTTTGCTTTTAAATAATATCTTTATGTATTTTAATAATATCTTAAATACTACCTTGTATTGTTAATAATTCCTTCCATCTTGCTTTTTGGTTAATGTCCTTTTCCTTTCCTTTTTGTATTGGCTTCCCTCCCCCACTCCCATTTCTTCCCTGCTTCACATTATCCAGTTAACACATGTCAATAGTCTACCATACACCCTCCCAGGTTTCTATCAATCTTTGCATTTATAGACATATATATATTGTTTTCCTATTTACTTCAAAATTTTCAATCTATCAGCAGTTCTATTTAGGTTCCCCTTCTGTTCTACTTGTCATATTTATCTATTCTAACACAAATACCTTAATTGATTTCATTGCAGCATCTTTTTGGTGTTTGTTTTGTTTTGGTTCAGATTTGCTTTTGCTTTTGCTTTTTGTGAAACGGGGTCTCACTATGTAGTTCAGGCTGACCTCAAACTCACTGTGTAGCCCAGGCTGGCCTTGAACTGGTGGTAATCCTCCTGCCTCAGCTTCCTAAATGCTGGGATTACAAGCAAGCACCACCACACCTAGCTGCAGTGTCTTTTTGGTGTGCTCTGTCTTCCTTGTTAGTCTCTTTTCCTTAGAGGACGAATTAAACTTTTTAACCTTTAAAAAGAATTTAAACCAGCTGAATGTGATGCCACACACCTGTAATCCCAGCACTCAGTAAACCGAGATAGTGAGATAGGAGGATTGCAGTGAGTTCGAGGCCATCCTAGAACCCAGTGAGCTCAAAGCCTGCCTGAGCTACATAGCAAGACTATGTCTCAAAGCACCAAAAGAAAAAGAAAAAGAAATAAAGAAGCCAACTACCTTTTAAACTAATTTAAAAGTTAGGTTTTTTTCCCCTTTTCAGACTTTTTTTGTTTTGTTGCTGTTGTTTTTGTTGTGGTGGTAGTTTTGTTTTCTATTTTGGTTTCACTATGTAGTCCACACTGGCCTCCAACACATGGTAATCCTCCTGCCTCAGCCTCCCAAATGCTGGAATTACAGGGTATGCACCACCCCACCCAGTAGAAAAGTTTTTAAAATACTAAAATAAACTCACTTGAGCTCCAGAGTTCAAAACCAGACCAGGCAACCTAGTGAGATCCATTTCAAAAAAGAAAGAAAGAAAGAAAAACGAACAACCAAAACTAGCACTAAAATATAACAGAACTGAACTAAAAATAATAACAGAAAAGTATGTGGAAAATCATCCTAGTATTTGGAAATTAAAGAACATACTTCTAAATAACCAATTGGTCAAACAGAAACCCTTAAAGGAAATTTGAAAACATCTTGCATTGAATGGAAATGAAAATCTCACATATCAAAACTTGTGAGGTGCAGCTAAAGCAATACTTAGGAGGAAATTTATAGCAATAAATGCTCTGTTAGAAGAGAATAAATGTATCAAATCAGGAATCTGAACTTCTAGATTAAGAAATAGGGAAAGAAGAAAAAAATTAAAGCTAGAGCAAGGATGTAATTTCTCAAGAATTGATATAACAAGACCAAACTCATATAATGAATAAACTTCATACAAGTAATAAACGTGACCTAGTAGATACATGTGCACCAAATAACTTCAGCATGCATATTTTTATATCACAAGTAGAATATTAGAAACATAGGATTATAAAGCAGTTAAAACAAGATGCATAAGTCAAAACATACTCCTAAATGCAAATAATATTAAAGAAGAAAGTCCAAAAATTGAGAATTCATCAGCCATAAGTTAAGATTACAATAAACTCAAACAAATAAAGAAAATAATAAAAATAGAAAACAGACATAAAAGACAGGCTTATTTTAAATATTAATAAAATTAGAACATACATGAGATTCCTACAAATTAATGAAAGAAAAGAGAGAAAGTGCCTTTGAAAATGAGTGAAAAGCTTGAGCTACCACTTCACAAACAAGAAATCCAAGTGGCCACAATAAAAATAATCAAAGGGAATCCAACCTCATTTAATAATTAGAGAAATTTAATTTAAATTAAAGTCCCAGGGGTTGGGGATTTAGCTTAAGTGGTAGAGAGAGAGTTTGCCTAGCAAGTGCGAGACCCTGAGTTCAATCCCCAGCACCAAATTAATTAATTAATTAAAGTCTCAATGTGCTACCACTATGCATCCACAAAATTAGCCAAAAAATTTTTAAAAATCCAACAAAGCTAAAATACTGATGGTTTTCATATGCGCTGGTAGGAATGAAACTGATGCAAGTGTTTTAGCATTGCCTTCTAAACCCAAAGATAAGTCAGTGCTAGGACCCACACATTCCACTCCTGTGTGTACACACTAGAAATGTTCACATACGTGTCTTCTGGTATTTATAGGAAACACTCCCCAGGGCTGCACGGTTAGCAATCCCAAAACTTTTCACTCAAATGTCCAGTAAATACTACTCTGCCATAAAGAAGAATAAACTTGTGTCATTTGTAGGAAAATGGATGCACCTCGAGACCACAATTTTAAGTGAAATAAATCAGACACATAAATATCACATGGTTCTTTTTACATGAGAAACCCAAAATACAGGTAAATTAAAGAGCAAAATAAAAGCTAGATAATAGAAAACAGGGAGATAGATCTTTGCAAAAGGTTAGGGGGACCAAGAGAAGGGGAGAGGGGAGGACGGAGAGGGGAAGGGAGTGAAAAAAACAATTAAGATTTATATAGATTACCAACTCCCCACTATGAAAGCAATCATTACATACTACAAACATACTAATTAAAAGTAAACTTTAAAAATATATATAATGAATAAGTCGAGCGTGGTGGAGCACACTGTAATTCCAGCTACTCAGGAGTCTCTGGCAGGAGGGTGACAAGTTCAAGGCCAGCCGGGGCTATATAGTAAGACCCTGCTTTAAAAAATAAAAAGGATTGAGAATATAGCTCAGTGGTAGAGCACCCTTAGGCTCAATTCCCAGCACCACAAAAAAAAAAAAAGATAATGAATAGGTTGTTTTGTGGCTTCTAAGGGTGATGATGGGGGTTTTATGTCACTGTGTGAGACGCACCTCCCTCAAACCTGGTTACAACGTTGGCACCTTACCCCCATTTGATGTGCAAAATAATAATAAATTTTAAAAGCAGTATAAAATTGTGATACAAATCCCACAACAGCATACAGCATCAAAAATGGAAAAAGCTGCAGATATACAGGTCACCAAGTATGATGTTGAACCAGATAACTCTGGTCAAAAAAGAAACCACGGACAGATTTGATTTCAGATCAAAAACAAGGAAGACAAATTATATTTTTATGAATGCACGTCTAAGTTGTGAACTGTAAAGAAATGTAAGGAAGTAACAATTACCATGCAAGTAAGGACAGTGGCTTTCTCTGGACTAGAGAAGGTCGTGGACAGGAAGGCACCTCCTAGGGATCTGGCTGTATTCTATTGTCCTAACCTGAGAGCTTGTTACATAAACCATTCAATTTATAACATTCCATTTAATGGCATGTTAACATTTTATGTGTAGTTCTATATTTGTGCTATATTTCACGTTTATTCATATATTACCATTTCCTTAGGGTCAATTGGGGAGATTTAAAGTGATCCTTTTAAGAGGCACTGTTTTACTGTTTCTTTGTATGCTATTGTTTTATGTTGGGGTTTCAGCATTTAAAAACCAACTACCATTCCCAGTCTTTAATGTCTGGTTTCACATATGCAGGACTTCGTAGAGAATCTGTCCCCCTCTAGTCTTTCCTGGGCTTGTGCATGTAGCGACCTGCAGTATTTGAAGAGGTTTGCTGATTTCTAGCCAGGAGCTCTTCCGGCGCAACTCCGTGATACTGCAGCTGCGCTGGTGCTGTAGAAAGCTGTGGAACTGGAGCTCCACCTAATGTCAATGTGTGGTACTGCAATCCAGTGCTGGACTGAGGCCTGTTGACTGCGTTACTTCTTTTTTTTTAGATAACATAATCATTTTAATTCACTTTCCCACGAAAGCATGTTATTTATGAATTAAAATCACTACAACACAAAGTTAGATGAAAATACATAAATAACACACAGCTGGTTCAATCCCAAACATCTTTATAGGTAAAATGTGTGGTTTTTTACAAGTAAGTATGTTACTCAGGATAGCTACATTTTTAAAATACGTTGTCATATTTTATCTACCAAATAATAAGCATTGTGTAGGATTTTTCTAGCTTATGAATAAAAATAGACTGTCTTAGATATTGCATTTGTTCTTGTTTTGTTTTGGGTGCTGGGGATGGAACTCAGGGACCCACGTGTGCCCTGTTTATACTGGTGCTGAGATTCAATCAACACACACACCAGATATACAGTAGAATCCAAGAGGTCACAACGTTGGATGTACATTTCATTTCTTCTTCTTTCCAGAAAGAAATCAGAAACTCCAGATCCTGCCTTGCCATGTCAGTGGGAAGAGTTCTCATGAGTGAATGTCGCCAATTTTCCTACTGGGCTTTGATGGGATTGGCTTCAAATGAGGGTGCAAGAACCTCTTAACTGGTTTCTGATTTTTCACAACAGCAATTGCCTTCTATGGTGTTAAATCTGTGTCTATACGGAGGAAAGGGAGATGTGGGATTTCTCTCTTGCCATTTTGCTGATATCCTTTATTGCTTTTCTTGCCCCTTCTCTGGTTAGTGGTCACATTTATCTGCTACTAATTGTTTCACTGGGTGATGAGTATGGTGAGTGTTCTTTTGCTGAGTGTCTAGTTTTTGTTGTTTGGGCTTTAATAAGGAAGGTGGATATAATTGAAATACACACATTGAAAACTCCCCGCAAAACTAGCCGTGCATGGTGGAGCACACCTGTAATCCCAGCACTTAGGAGGCTGAGGCGGGAGAATCACTACAAGTTGGAGGCCAGCCTGGGCTACATAGTAAGTTCAAGACCAGCCTGAACTACATATTGAGACGCTGTCTCAAACAATAAAACAAAAGAAAACGTGAAGCTACTGTGAGGATATAGCAAAGGGGTGGAAGGAAGGGAGAACGTGATCAAAGTGTCACGTGCATGTATAAATCTCCAAAATGAAACCCATTAATCAGTATAACCAATATTCTTTAATTTTAAAGAAATGTGAAACAAAACAAAAATTTGGACTTTATACCAGTACACAGTTAATGTTACATACTTAGAGTTCATTTTCATTTTTTCAAATCTTTTTTAAAAGTTTGTTAAACAGAGGTTGGGGCTTTAGCTCAGGGGATTTAGCTATGCAAGCTCAAGGCCCTGAGTTCGATCCCCAGCACTCCTCCCCCCACCAAAAAGAAGAAAAGTGAAGTTTGTTAAACAGATCTAAATCGGCCTTTATTTTTAAACTGATTTATCCCTAACTGTCAAGGTGTGGCTTTTCTGAGGTATTTCCCAAATGTCTCAGGGAGATTTCTCCACTCTGGATGGTTGGAACTCAAACATCTCCCACTGCGTGTGAAGCCCATTCGTTACCTAACTTACCGCTTCTAGTAATACTCAGTCAAAGTCTCATAGTTGTCCTTATACAGATTCCCTCTATACCTCTGCCTTCATCTGCCTTACGAATTTAAAATGAATGAAATTGAGACCAAAAATTACAAAGAATCAATAAATTGAAGAGCTATCTCTTTGAATGAATAAACAAAATAGACAAGCCCTTTGCCAACATTATTGAAGAAGAGACCCACATCAACACAATTCAAACTGAAGAAGCCAAAATCGCAACAAATACCACCAACATCCAGGAGATGATTAGTAACTATCATGAAAAATTTATTCCAAAAATTAGAGAATCTTGAAGAAATGGGAAGATTTCTAGACACATATAAATTATTGAAACTCAACCAAGAGGGCATAAAAACCCTGAATAATCCAATAATGGACATTGAAATTGAGGCATTAATTTTAAAAACCTACCAAATAAGAAAAGCCCAGGACCTGATGAATTCACCACTAAATTTTATGAGAACTTCAGGGAGAGTATAAAGCCTGTACTAAAACCTTTTAAAGAAATTGAATTACTCCAAAAAATTCCTGGAAACTAGCATTTCCCTGATTCCAAAATCTTTAACAAGAACCCAATTAAGAAAACTACAGGCCAGTCTCTTTCTTTCTCCTCTCTCTCTCTCCCTCTCATTTACTCTCATTAGTATATGTTTACAGTATATAACGATTACATTCATTGTAGAGAATTGGTACATGTACATAACACATTTCAATTCCCTTCTTTTCCCCCCTCCCTCCATCCTCTTTTTATTTTTCCAGCATCAGATTCACTTATTTATCTTATATGATCTTATAAAGTTTATTATCATATATACAGATTGAAAATGAGAAATAGGGCAAAGAAAAAAAAAGAAATAGGGCAAAGAACATATAAACCATATAAGACAATTATATTAAGTCAAGGTACACTTTTAGACACATTGTCCCTGCTGGATTACAATAACTTTTTGTTTCTTTCTCTTTTTTTCCTGTTATCTGTCATTTATTTTGTACTTTATATATATTGAGTTTTTCGTATAAGAGAAAGCATACAATATTTAAGCTTGCATGTCTGAGTTACTTCACTTAACATTATGGTCTCAAGGTGTATCCATTTCCCTACAAATGACTCAAGTGTATCCTTCTTCATGGCAGAGTGGTACTCTGTTGTACCACAATTTTTTATTCATCCATCTGTTGATGGACATAGAGGCTGTTTTCAAATTTTAGCTATTATGAATTGCATTGCTATAAACATGGGTAGGCATATGTCACTGTGGTATGATGTCTTTAACTCTTTTGGGAAGATACCTAGAAGTGGAATAGCTGGGTGAAATGGAATTTCTATTTTTAACTTTCTGAGGAATCTCCATACTGATTTCCATCATGATTTTAGTAGTTCACATTCCCACCAATGTTAAAGAAAGGTGCCTTTTTCTTCCATAATCTTGCCAGCATTTATTATTGCTTGCTTTTTTAATGATAGCCATTCTTTCTGGAGTAAGATGGATCCCAGTGTTGTTTTAATTTGCATTTCTCTGATGGCCACAAATGCTGAACATTTTTCATGCATTTATTGGCCATTTGTATTTCTTCTGAGCATTGTCTGTTCATTTCAATTGCCCATTTTTTATTGGATCTTTTATTGGGGGGTTCTGGGTTTGGTTTTGCTTCGTTTTGTTTTTTAGTTCTTTGTAAACTTTAGAGGGGAAAATTTGCACCCTGCTATATTGCTTAAGTTGTTTATTAGTTCTACAAGCCCCTTTTGATGGAATTTCTTTGGTTTTTTTATGTGGAGGACCATGTCATCTGCAAATAATGATAATTTGACTTCTTCCTTTCCTATGCATTTCCCTTTTATTTCTCTCACGTGGTTGTTCTGATGAAAGGTTTGAGTACCATATTGAATAGGAATAGTGATAATGGACACCCTTGTCTTGTTGCTGGGTTTAAAGTAAAAGCTTTTAGCTTTCTCCCATTAAATAAGATATTGGCAGTGGGTTTATTTTAAATGGCTTTTATCAGATTGATATAAAATCCTTCTGTACCTATTTTCTTCAGTTTTTTATCATGAATGAGTGCTGAATTTTGTCAAAGGCCCTTTCTGCATCTGTTGAGATGATTGTGTGATTTTGTCCTTGCTTCTGTTTATGTGGTGTCTTAGTTACTTTTTTCTCATTGCTGAGACAAAATACCCAAAACCCAAAGTTAAGGGAAGAAAGGTTTATTACGCACATAGTTCATAGCGGTTTCAGTCCACAATCAGCTGGGTCCAAGGCAGGGTGGCATGGCAGACAGACAGAAGGCTGCAAGGTAAGCAAGGGATGCAAGCAAGGGAATAGTCAAGCCTCTTTCTGTCCCTTATCTCTTATCTCTTATCCAGGCTATCTACTCTTAGGGCGGGTAGCACTCCCACCCTTAATCCTAGCATCCTTAATCCTAGTAGTATATCCTTGATCCCAGCAGAATTACATCAAACCAATCAGTGGACTAATTTAAAAATCACATACTCTAGATCCAGCCACCTCTGAAAATACCCCACCTATGACCACGTGAGGCTTTGGGGGAACACCTAGACACAAATCATAACATGTGGTATATCATATTTATTGATTTGTGTCTGTCGAACCATCCCTGCATTCCTGAGGTAAACCCTACTTGGTCATGGTGTATGAATTTTTTGATGATTTGTTGCATTGTTTGCCAGAATCTTGTTGAAGATTTTTGCATTTATGTTCATTAAAGAGAGTCATGGATCAATGGAACAGAATAGAAGACACAGGAACAACTCCAGGCAAACTCAACTATGTTATCTTTGATACAGGGGCCAAATCTCTTCACTGGAGGAAAGATAGCCTGTTTAACAAATGGAGCTGGGAAGACTGGCCGTCCACATGCTGAAGGTTAAATTTAGACCTGTATCTCTCACTGTGCACTAAACCAAAATCAAAATGGATCAAAGATCTAAATATTAGAACAGAAACACTTAATCTGATGGAAAACAAAATAGGGAAAACTCTTGATGACATAGGTGTACACAAAGACTTTCTGGACAAAACCCCGGTTGCACAAGAGATAATACCAGAATAAATACATGGGATCACACAAATTAAAAAGCTTCTGCACAGCAAAAGAAAACCACTAACAGAGTGAAGAGACAGCCTATAGGATGGGAAAAAATTTTTTCACCTAGTCCTAAAACAAAGGATTAATATCTAGAATATATAAAGAACTCAAAATATTAGACCCCTCCAAATTTAAAGACCCAATTAAAAATGGGCATCTGAAATGAATAGACACTTCTCAGATGAAGAAATACAAATGGCCAAATCTTGTCAGCAGCCTATATATCCATCAACAGATGAATGAATAAAGAAAATGTGAAAAAAAGAAAAAAAAATGTGGTGTTTATACATAATGGAGTACTACTCTGCCACAAAGAAGGATAAATCTGAATTATTTGTAAGGAAATGGATGCACTTTGAGACCATAATTTTAAGCGAAATAAATCAGACACACAGATTAAATATCATGTAACTTCTCTTATATGAAAAAATATGAAGTATTAATAATTTTTTTAATAAAAGACAATTGGAGACAGGGAGAAAGGTCTTTTGCAAATGGAAAAGGGATCCAGAGATAGGAGAAGGGGGGAAGAAGGGTGAGGGAAGAGGAATAAAAGGAATTAAGATACATTAGTTACATGTGCCTACCATCTCAAATGAATGTAAACAATATGTACAGCAAATATGAATAATAAAAATTTTAAAAAATAAAAAAACTACCTCCTAGGATTCTTGTGAAGCTTCCATAAGGTAATTCTGTAAAATTCTTAGAGTGTCTAGCACATAGGGGCCATTTCTTGGTATTCGTTCTTGTGCAACCAGAGTTTTGTCCAGAAAGTCTCTGTCTACACTATGACATGGCTCAACAGTCTCTTTCAGTATCATTACTTTGCTATCTGCTTTTACTATCTCCTCTTTACCTTCTCTCCTGACACTTACATCAGTGAGCTGGGATAGTGACACAAGTAGCCAGGCCAGTGAGGTGCAGCCTCCCGGGGCTTGCTGCCTGTATCCAGGAAAGCCGCCTCTGGGTAAAGAGCTCTCTGATGAGGGAGTCACAGCCCACGGTCAAGGCACGCATGGCTTAAAGTAGCAAATATGCACTCTACTAATTAATTTCATTTTGTTCACTGCTCTATGCCTACACTTTCAGAACAATGACTGGCAGTTCACAATCACTCCGTAAATATGTATTCAATTATTTAATATTATCATACATGTTTATACAAAAATAATTTAATACCCAAAAAACAGCATACACAGTTTCCATTTCTACTTGTAATTCACAGATAAAAGCAGTTAAAATTAAAACAAACTTTTAAGCTCAAATTGGGTGTTTTTATCACTTTTATCATAAATACTAGGTCAATAAAAACTTACTTTCCTTTCTACATAGAAAACACTCTTATTCTCTCTCTCTCTCTCTTTCCTGGTATCTCCCTCAGACTCTTTACATAATTCAAGACCTATATGACTATATTTTATTCTCAGCTACTTCCTCAAAGAAAACATGCTAATTACTCCCTGCAGGTTACCTTTTCCTCATCCAGAGCTTTCCATCCTGCTTCTCTTCTGCCAAGGTGAGACCCTTGTCCAATTTCTAGCTTCTTTCTTCCAGGAAAGGCCAACCTAGTCTATTACGAGGAAAGCCCAGGCCCAGATTCTGTGCTGGCCTTCTCCTGGTCTGCATACACTTTCTGCTTTCATATGGAAAAGATTCTGTGCCTTATTTCTGCAGCAGTGTTTCTTATTCCCATCCATCATTCAGCTGTATTTTATACTATTTTATATTATCTACCACCATCATCTTACAAAGACTTGAAGGGGATTTACGCTAATCTATTGTGCTAAACTATCAAACTAAATGAACAAATTCTCTACAGAATTATGTAGCAGTTTCCTTCTACCTTCTCCCTGCTAGAAGACAAAGCAGATAAAGATTAATCCACGGTAAAGTTCAAAGACTATTAACCCAGCCCCCTAAAGAAGTCATATTCCTGCTAAATCACCTCGTTAACAAATCACAGCATACTCACATTTCACCTTAGGGTTCATCCTGAAAATCAAATACTTATTAAATAAATTCATATTCATTTTATGAATTATAAAGTATTAGATAAATGCCAGATTTCACTGGGACTATTCATATTTCTTGCCACCTTTCCCTATTTCACAAGAAATACCTGGACGTGGGCTCTCGTGGGCCAGAAGGCTCCCCTGGAACCAAAACACAACGCACCTGCTCCAGTGGCTCCGTCTGCCCTCCCGGGAGGCCCCCTCCCACCCGCACAGGGAAGGCAAGATAGCCTACTCTATAAGGCAGTGGCAGCCACAGCAGCACATACAGAGTCGGGACCCCGGTTTTCCATGAGCCCCCTATGACAGGAGGAGCCAATGACATGGAGCCTCCACATGAAAGAAGCAAAAAGTCACAGTTTGCTGCAGAACTGTCAGCCGGCCAAGGGATTGAATCGAGGGGCAAAGATACCCAGGAGAGAAGAAGGTGAGCCCAAGCCTGAAGCAGGTCAGCCCCATCCGCTGCCTCTGAGCATCTAGAGATCATCTGGGCTGACGCTGCTGTCTGCCTCCTCACAGGACCCTCTCTGACCCAAACTGAACAGGTAGGAAACAGAGCTTGGCACGCTTCTGCAGTGTCCCATGTTTCCACAGGAGGTTCCACAGATAACGCCCATACTGGCCAACAAACTTTTGGAGGCATTAGGAAGAAACTCCTTTCCATTCACATTCCCTGAACTTCACCTTACTTTCATACCCCCCCAAAAAATACTGAAAATAACAATAATGAGCCCCTTATTAATCACCTTTAGGAAACAAGTACTGGTAGGTAATCAGGGGCCTTCCACCACCACCTCCCCCTGGTCCTTACTCTCTTCTCCGGGCTCCTATAAATTTAATGCATTACTTCTTTGTTGTAGGAGTCTTTCAAATATTTGGAAGCAGCTCTCATATGCTTCCATCAATTTTGTCTTTTCTGAATTAAACATCTCTACATTCTTCATATATTCCTCATATTTCAGTTCTCAAGTCCCAACAACAACAAAAAACCCTACATGAATGGCTGAGTCACGTCTGACATTTCTTGTACTTCTCCAACCGACTATTAATGCCTAATGCAGATTTACATGTGCCCCTGTTACATTTCATCTTATCTATAGATTATAATTTCAAAAAGCAAGATTGTTTGGAGTTACAATTCTGTCACCTGTAATATTGATCTCCTCTCTTTGTCTCATGTCATCTGAAGTTTGACGAGCCATGCACATTTATATTGACTATTGAAGCCACTGTTAAAATAGGTGAAGAAGACAAGATGCACATCACCTTCCCTTTTCTACTAGTCAGCTCCCTCCAGGTTTTTAATCATTAATGCGTAATTTTGGTGCATGGTCGCTGTCTTAGTTAGGTTTTCAGAGCCAGTGGTTGCAAGAGAGCAGATTTAATAGAGAGGACATTATGAGTTACAATATTCACCCACAAGCCAAATGCAGGAAGTGCTGAATGTCCATCTAGGCACTGGAGACCCAAAAGATCCGATCAAGGGCTGGGAGCCCACAGCACTGTCCCGTGTCCATCCATGTCTGCAGATGATGGCTGAAGAAATCTTCACTGGAACCAGGATACGATGCTCGCAGCAGAGATGACAACCAGAGCTCCTCCGAAGCAATAGCAGCCATCTTCGATGACAGCAAGTCCCTGAGCTCCTTCCTCGACAAGGACAGCCGAGTTCCTTTTAGGAGAACCAGCCGCAGCAGAGCTTCTCCTGGGAAACAGCCCACCGACTAGCTTTGGCTCTCACTCTGCTTTTATGTTACTTCAGGAACAGTCCTCAGGTGAATCTTCTACACCCAGCATCACACCAACACAGTCCAGCTGGGCATTCTGGCTCAAGGTGACCACATTAAATCCACTACAGTAGCCAAACTAAGAGAACTACGCTTAAGCACAGAGTCATCATCTTTTCTAGAAGCTTTACTAAAATTGATATGTCCATTTTCTACTCCTTTCTCCTTATCTATTCAATTACTAATGCCCTCAGTAAGGAACATTATGTGAAGTTTTACATTATGATTAGCATTACAAAGATCCTGAAGATACATTATGAGACATCCAACTATCCTATGAAACGTCTACCTAAGAATTCACCAGACCCATGTAATCCCTGTACTCTGGGAAACTGAGGTAGTAGGATTGCAAGTTTGAGCCTAGCTTGGACAACTTAGTGATTTATGAGACTGTGTCTCAAAACAAAATACTTTTAAAGGGAGGCTTGAGGATGTACTTCAGTGTGAAGGCCTTGGGTTCAATCTGACTACTGAAAAAAAAATATTTTTATGACGTTCACCAAGGACCAAGGCTGAATGGTCAAATTCCCTAGATAACAAAGGCAATGGTAACTTTTTGATCATAGGCATCAGTTCAGAATCTACACTTGAGAAGTTTGGACTCAGTTAGGTTGTTGGTTTTACCAGTTTTTTCCTTTGTTCCATCATTCTGCTAAATCAAGTGTCCTATTCCACTCTCAAGTCAAGTCTCTTCCTGGCCCTTTAAAAAGGCATTAGTGTATAGAAGGCAAAATAGTTCAAATACAGATGAAAGTGTTCAACTTGTTCTCTCTGTGCCACCTCGTAATGGAACATATGAATGAATGACATATTGAATAACAAAACAGAAGAAAAGGTTAAGGCCAGGGCTGGAACACAAAAACTCTGTGTTCTTGCTGCCATCTGAAAATGTAGAATGCCATAATTTTTAACATCAAAAGTAGTGATCCTAAAAAAAAAAAAAAAGAAAAAAAAGTAGTGATCCTGTTTAATGTTGGGATTTCTGATTCCTTCCTCCTGTCACACACACACACACACACACACACACACACACACACAGGCCCCCACACACACCCCTCTCAATTCTCCCCACCCCTCTCCGAGGTACTGAAGAATTGAGCCCAGCATCTTCACACTAAGCTACATCCCACCTCCTTTTTATTTTTAATATTGAGACAGGGGTCTTGCTAAGTTGCTAAATTACCCAGGTTTTGTTCAAATGTGTGATTCTCCTGACTCAGCCTCCCAGAGTGGTGGGATTACAGACATGCACCACCACAGCCACCTCCATCTCAATTCTTAATTATAATCCCACTTCAACTTCTTTTTTTGTGGGGGTTGGGTGGGGTGGGGTGCTAGGGATCGAACTCAGGGTTTTGCACTTGCTAGGAGAGTTCTCTACCACTGAACTAAACCTCCAACCCCCGCCCCAGCACTCAATTTTTTTTTTCTCCATCTCAATTTTGAATGGTAATTTCCAACATTCTCTGCTAGAAGACCTAGAAATTCCTTCTCTTTTAGTAGTCATTTAAATGCCTCTTTCCCCAGCCTAAGTATTAATTGTTGTGTGCTGCAATTTTTCCACTGCTATTTACTTATTGGAAAAATTATTGTAATTCAGTCATTCGTTCATTTATTTATTCCCTCCACAAATACTTACTGAAGTCCTCCAGTGCACTGAGTATTAAGGTAATACTGCAGTTACGAAGAGAAGAAAACTTACATTAGACTAGAAATTTCAAATGAACCTACAGTTATGTGAGATAGATTATTTGACCTTTGTGGAGAATATATAGGGCAGGAGAATCAAGAAAAGCAAAAATCCTCAGCTTCCAACAAACTGACCGTAGACAGAGCAAATTTTGGAGATGACTTTACCAGTGGTCGCCAGGCTACTTGCTCAAGGGGAAAGAAGGCTTCGGAGGGGAGTGGGACGCGGGCTAAATCAGTGTCTCTCACAGAGTGCATTACATAGGTTGCTCATCTGGATCTGTAAGTCTGACTTTCTTGGAGAGGGAAAAGAGTGGGCCTGCCTCTGGGCAGTGGCTGACTTAGAGGAGCCCTCCGGGTGGGCACCGCTCGCGCCCTTCCAGACCAGTCAGCGGTGTGTTCTGTGGCTGCTGGGCGACGGGTGCAGCGCGCCCTGGGGACAGCAAGAGCGCCATGATGCGCTCCAGTTCTGACGTTTCTGTCCCTCCGAAAGCGCTGTAAACCGTATATTGTGCAGGAGCTTTGGAATCAAGCAAATCCGGCTTCAAATCGCGACCCTCAGACCCACCCCCGCCCCCAGCGCTGCGTGGCTGCGGGCCAGGGTGACTGCCAGCCTCCCGGGGCCGCGGGGTGTTTGCTCTCTGAGGCCTCCGGCTCCCAGTTGAATGGATTGCAGCACTTACCGCCGCGGCTGGGACAGCTGTAGTTGGTTACCTGGTTTAGCAAAGATTGTATTTAAAGCTCTTTGCAATTAAAGCTGTAGGATGGGCTGAGGATTTAGCTCAGTGGTTAGAGGGCTTGCCTCACAATCACAAAGACCTGAGTTCGATCCCCAGCAACAGAAGGAAAACTGGAAATAAAAAATAAAACTATGGGAAATCTGCACGTCCAGAAAGACAACCCCAAAACAATACACGCTTTTGGCATGGAGGATTTGCTACGGTAGTCAGAGGTTCAAAAGTTCCCATTCTGAGATGGGTCTCACACAAGAGACTGGAGACAACATGGGACCTCTGGTCATCAAGCAAAAAGAAACTTAAATGGACAGTTACGAGGCTGCAGACCATCCGGGCACGATGTTGCCTGGTCGTTTGATTAGAAGGAGAGCACGTCTGGCCGGTTCGCCTCCCCAGAGTCTCGATGTGGCATGTTGCAAACTTCCACTTTCATATTCACGGCGTTTGTCTTCCTTGTTGAACTCCGTGTTGCACATTTGTTTAAACAGGAAAAAAAGAAAAAGGAAAGACCAACTTCACGGCCTGTGGGTTATTTTAGTCTCGTGAGGATCCGTTTCTTTCCATTTAAAGAAATATAAATACATTTTGTATTTACGAAATAGCATATTATTCACAAAATCATGTGTATGCAGAGTGTACTTGTAAGTTTCAAAAAAAATTATCCCCTTTTCATATTACTTAGTTAACCTAGAAGATAAATAGGGTGTGATTAAGCTACCTTCATTTCTTAGTACATTCTAGGAAAAAAATTGACTTTGCTTTTGTGACCTTGAGTAACTGGCTTAAACTCATTGGATCTCAATTTCTTTTCTATAAACAGGAAACAATAAGGCTTGTCACTACTGCTTGCTGTGCTAGATAAGCAAATGAGCCAACATGCAGTGTGACCATCAGAGGAGCCTGGTTAATGCTTGTAACATCTCTCTTTTCCCTCGGGCTCAGATCTAAATGAGGAGACAGTCCGGGGGTGACACTGAGAACCAGACTACCTGGCTGATCCTCCTGGGCTTCGGGGAGCTGCAGCACCTGGGCGTCCTCCCCTTCACCCTCTTTCTGGCCATCTACATGGTGACAGTTGGGGGCAATATCCTCATCTTGCTGGCTGTGGCCTCCAGTCGGACACTGCAAACACCCATGTACTTCTTCCTCTGCCACTTCTCCCTGCTGGAGATTGGCTACACCTCCACCACCATGCCTTGGCTCTTACAGAGCTTCCTGGGAGGGAGAGAAGTCATCTCACTGCTCAGCTGCCTGGTCCAGTTCTACGTGTTTGCCTCACTAGCTGCGGTCGAATGCCTCCTGCTCTCTGCCATGTCCTACGACCGCTACTTGGCCATCTGCCATCCCCTTCGCTACCCTGTCCTCATGAGCACCTGGTTTTGTGGCTGCCTGGCTGCTGGGGCTTGGCTCGGCGGCTTCTTCTTCTCTGCCTTCACTCTGGCCCTGGCAGCCCCTCTGTCCCTCTGCCCTGGCAGCAGGGAGATTGACCACTACTTCTGTGACTTCGCTCCGGTTGTAGAGCTGTTCTGTGGGGACGTGAGGCCCATGTGGGGAGCCGCAGTCAGTATCTCAGGCTTCCTGACACTGGCCCCCTTCCTGTTGATTGTGGCATCCTATGCGCTCATACTGAGGGCTGCCCTGCAAATCCCTTCAAGTCGTGGGAGGCAGAAAGCCTTCTCCACCTGCTCCTCCCACCTTAGTGTGGTTGGAATGTTTTATGGTACCCTCATTGTGGTCTATGTGGCCCCAACAGACCACACAGCCCCCTTGCTCCGAAAAGCCTTCTCTGTCCTCTACACTGTGCTTACCCCCATGGTCAACCCCATCATCTACAGCCTCAAGAACCAAGAGGTGAAGGGAGCTCTGTGTAGACTCTGGGGCCAGCTCATGCTAGGGCATGCCCCACGGATGGGGACAGGACAGCTGTTGGCTTCTGCTCAGTTTCCGCTTGCCCCCTTCCTTAAAGGGACCTCAGATGGACTGGAGACCACCGCAGTAAATAGGTGGAGACTGGAATTGAAAGTGGGTCTAACAAAACCAGGTGACTTCAAAATTCCCATTGTAATTAGGTAGAGATCAAAATCACATGCCTAATACAGGACCTTAGAAGTATAAAGGTTCCATAAACAGTTGAAAAAAACAAATGGATGAATACCGAAAAGAATGCAAGAGGGAGTAGGGTAGTAATTCCAAATGGGGAACATTTGAGGATTCTTAATCCAAGGTCCCAGATCTGCAGGGAAGGAAAGGGTGGCTAAGGGAGATGGCAATGAGAACCAGAGTAAGGTAAGATCTTACAACATGCCTCAAACGGAATCTCAGAAGTGAAAAAATAAAACTCTTAGACCTAAAATCTGTGGAGTAGACAGGGGCGGGATGAGAGGCATCCTCCGCCTCATACAGACAGAGCAGTGCTGTGGGAAAGTGAAGGTCAGTTAGAGAAGAGGCGGGACCCAAACCACTCACGCCTGGATCCCAGGAGGCCAATTAGGACACAGCTGTGTGAGTTCCCATTAGTCCTCCTGTCATTGATGTTGGACCAGTAAATGGTAGAGGAAAGAAAGGAGGCAATTAAAAAAGAAAGGAAAGATAAATTAAACCCAATGAAAACATTCTGAAACTTTACCTCCATCAGATTATCTTGGAAGGCTTTAAAAATGACGAAAGCTGGACACAGTGGTGAGCAGCTATAGGTCCAGCTACTCAGCAGGCTGGCACAGGAGTGTCACTTGAGTCCATGAGTTCAGAGCTAACTTCACCAAATAGCAATACCCCGTCCCTTAAAAAAAAAAAAAAAAAAGAGCTAGTGGTAGAGTATATGCTTATCATGCATGTGTCCGTGGGTTCAATCCCCAGTACCAAAATAAAATTCTAATTTGAGGCTGGGGATTTTGCTCAAGTGGTAGAGCACTTGCCTAGCAAGCACAAGGCCCTGAGCTTGAGTTCAATCTCCAGCACCAAAAAAAAAATTCTAATTTGATATTTGAACTATATCAGTGTGATTTTCAGATATGTTATATGATTCACTGATACCGGAATAGTGGTTTACAAATGAAGATTTCTGGACAACCAGACCTACAAAATCTGGCACTTGAGTTATAGGGCCCAGGAATCTGCACTGTTATACACCATAGTGATTCTCAGTGCAAGAAAAGAGCATGATTTCCAGAGGTAAACAAGATAATAGGGGCTAGGGATTTAGCTCAGTAGTTAGAGTGCTTGCCTCGCAAGCACAAGGCCCTGAGTATGATCCCTGGCACCAAAAAAAGACCAAAAAACAAACAAAAAGTAATAGGGAAAAAAATCCCAAGGAAGAAAAAGGAAATATAGATGCTTGTGGCTGTAAAGAGATTTAACTCCAAGTAGCAGGAACAAGGTAGGTAGACTTATTTAAAAATAGCAAGTTGGGGAACTTGGCGGGCATTAGAGGATCTGGGATAGAAAACTTTTCTCATCAATCTCTTATTTCTTCAAGTCACTTGTCAGTTGCTCCGAGGGCTCCTTCTTTGATCCCTTTGAGGCCTTCGGTTCTTTAATAGCCACTATATATGTCTCAGCCCCCTTCCATCTTTACTTCCCTCCTTATCTGGTAAGATTCCATAATCCAAAGTCTAAACCATTTTGCCAACATATTCAATTTTCTTGCCTATGATCTTTTCTTTCTTTTTTTATTTTAAACCAAGAACATGTATTGGTACATTTTACATATAATGGTTACATTCATCACATTTATTTTGTACCTGTACATGATGCATCTTGGTTTGCCTATAATCTTTTCATCACACTTCTCTAGAAAAAGTAAATACGTGTTCTCATAGACACCTTTAGAGTAAAGGCAAATTCTGAAAATTTGCATGCCTTTGTGGACACAGTACTCGGCTCTCACAATCTCAGGTTCCATGCTTTAGCCATAGCAACTGCCTTTTATCTCCTTGAATACAACCAATTTTTAAGCACTTTCACTTTTTTTTTTTTTTGCCCTTTCTGTAACAATTTTCCTTTAGCTATCTTAAAACTTGCCTGAAAAGCAGGCAATAAAGGTTTGTTAAACTAATTTAATCAGTAAAGGAAGCATGAGTAGATAGATAGGTGGACCAATTAGTCATCCTAATCAAATGTAAATAATATATGCTCAGTACTTGATCATCACTCCTGCAAATCAACATCATATAGTGCCTTTGCATGTACACCAACTCACCAGGTAATTCAGGAGGATTTAAAGGGGCTCCCTTCTGAGACAACCACTGTTATCTTTGTGTACCTTCTCTGAAAGTATTGATCTAATGATAACCTCCACCTCACAATGTCTATTCATGCAACTAAAACCATCAGCTCATGCTCTCTAATAATAATAATGATGAATTTTTGGTAAACATTTCCATGTATATTATCTCACCTGAGCCTCTCAACAACCTATGAGTTAGATATTGTTAACAGTATAATATAATTGAAGAAAATGAGTCTCAGGTAAATGCATTTTTAAAGAAATAAATTGAAGACTCAAAGCAACTGGGTTTTTTTTTCATATATATGTTTGTTTGCATAATTAAGATAGATAGGTCTTGCTACATAGTCCAGACTGGGTTTAAATTCACTATTTAGGGCTGGGGATTTAGCTCAGTGGTTAAAGTGCTTGCCTAGCAAGCACAAGGCCCTGAGTTCGATCCTCAGTACCAAAAATAAATAAATAAATAAATAAATTCACTATTTAGCCCAAGCTGGTCTCAAATTTGCAATTCTCCTGCCTCAGTTTCCTAAGTGCTGGGATTACAGACTTACATGCACCACCGTACTTGGCTTATAACAGTTTTCAATTTCTAAATCGATGCTGGTTTTGGAGTGTTGTCATTCTTTTCAAAAATAAAAAAGAAGAGTAAGAGGAGAAGGAGGAAAGGAGAAGAACATATTAATTTTATAAGTAATGATCAAGCCAAGCATGGTGGCACAAGCCTGTAATCCCAACACTCGGGAGGCTGAGGCAGGAGGATTGCCACAAGTTTGAGGCCAGCCTGGACTACATAGTGAGTTCAAGATTAGCCAGGATGTAGAGAGAGACCCTGTCTCAAAAAACTAAAATTAAAAAAAAAAACATAATCAAGGAAGAAGAAATCAGATTGCGGGCTTTATCATGAGCCTTTATCATGAGCCAAATCAGAAATCAGATTTGTAGAGAACAAGAAAACAGAGATGATGAAAACGGAACCGAGAGCCAGTGGAAGATGACTGAGGATGAATCTGAGTTAAGGGACAGTATTGTCCCAGCCTTGTTGGAGGTTAATGAGTAAAAGAGGCCTTTATCGTCTGTGTTATAACAAGTGTGGGTGCATCTACTTTATCCCTGAAGAGACTAGACAACGGGGAAGGGAAAGGGTCCGGCGTCTTGACAGTGCCAAGGGGTAAGAGGGCAGAGGCAGACCTCTGACCTGTAAGCAATCAACTCCAGCAGCCTTTCCCGATCTGACTTCCTTTTCTTCTCCCATAAGGTACCTGCTGTCTACTTTGGGATTTCATGTGAATCCTTCTTTTTTTTTTTCCCCCCCTTGATTCAAGGTGTTGACATTTTTGTCTATAACAAACCATACATTCCCCCAAGAAATAATGATAAAGATATGCTCGTTTCTAGGCTGCATTGTTTTCTTGGGACCTGCTAGTGGTTTCCACAGCAAAACTCCTCACACAGTCATTCTACTATCATCTCAAAATTCCTGCCGGGTGTGGTGGCAAACACGTGTAAGTAATCCCTCTGGAGGCTGAGGCAGGAAGATTACCGAGAGTTCAAGGCCAGCCTGGTCTGCATAGTGAGTTCAAGGCCAGCCTGAACTACATAGCAAGAACCTGTCTTTTAAAAAAAAAAAAAAAAACCTCCCTCAGGGCCCTCAACAACTTTAGAATGGGATGAAAGTTCACCCCGATAAGAAACTAGAAGCAAGTAAGTCAGACTGACATCACAGAGAAATGTAACCTGTTTGCCCACCACATTTAAAGTTACCAGAGGCACCTTGGAGTAATTATGATACTCTTCTTCACGGCCTTTGTAGGTTGCCTTGGGCACAGTCACCACTCAGTGTCTGGACCTTTTTCTCTGGCCGCCATGGTGAGCGGTGACCTCATCCCTCTGTGGAAATGAGGACAGCCTCTCTTCCAGTGCCAAGAGTCTTCTGCGTCCTGACAGGCTGGGTGGCTTTCGAGGGCATTCCCTTGCCTGGGTCCCTGTTTCTTTGCATTTGAAGTGCTCCACCTCCTGTCACTCTTTGGATTACCTCAGATTCTCCCGGAATTGCGGGCTTTATCATGAGCCTTATCAGACAGGATGAACAAGACCACATAAGCTTTATCCACCGATTGGCTTATCTTGGTCTGTAAGCCCAGTTGGAGTTTTTGGAGCTTTTTCCCAATATCCCGAGCTGACGACTAGTAAAGTGCTGCTTCAGGATAATCTGACCTTCTAGTCTAGTCTCAGAGTCTAAATTATGAGTATTTACAGAGTGTCTCTCCAAAGTGAAGCTGAAAAGCAGCCATGGTGTGTTACAGTTGAGTGGGCCAGAAATAGTCCGAGTCCTTGTTTACAGCGAGGAAAGAATTCCAAGCGCACACTCTGTAATAGGTTACTCCGTTTATTGGAGATCTCCAGGAAGGTAGCAGCCTGGACGGACGAGGGAAAGGGAAAAGCGCAGGAAGGGCAAAAGGGTAGGTGCACGCGGGTGAAGGGGAATGGCGTGCAAATGTGGTGCGAAAGTCACGCGAATGGCGCGAATGGCGTGTGCTAGCTCAGGCTCCTTGGATTTAAAGGGTAGCAGTCTCTGACCTCTGGGTGCCTCCCACTGAGCCCCTCACTGGCGCCAGAACCCTGCCCCCAGGGCGGGGCGGTAGGCTTTTGTTATTATGTTTTGTACTTCCCCTAAGAAGGTGGGAGTGTAGATAATCCTTAAAATACTTATGTTTACAGTTAAATTTTTGGGGAAGGGAGTGGCCCACTCAGCTCCTTTGTTTCTAACTGTACTAGGCTGGCCAATGGTGGCCATGTCTCATTTTTCTGTTTTTTGGTTTTTTTTTTTGGTGCTGGGGATCAAACTCAGGGCTTTGTGCTTGCAAGGCAAGCGCTCTAACCACTGAGCTACATCCCCAGCCCCATGTCTCATTTTTCCCAAGTGGATGCATAGGCCATTTGTTATTACACAAGAACATAAAATGGTCTCTTTGAAAGGTGTTAGTGTGGAACTCATGCCAACGGTTAAGAAGACATCCAAGTGGGGACTCAGAAGGAAAAGACAAGGTTGTTCTCATCTGTAGACAGGAGGAGTCAAAATTAGGATCTAGATTTTAGCAGTCGTACTAAGCTTTTAATCTCTCTACCAAGGGTCTAACCCGGAAAGGCCTAATTCCTTTTAAACTCCCCGGGGATAATCACCCAGCTGAGTTGAGGTTCTTGGGACCAGACAGCTCCAGCCCCAGTCAGCACCAGTGCTACATCCTCAGACCTGCTGGATCTCTCCTATAACACAATTCACCTTCTGGGAGAAGAGCCCATAAGTGGGATGTCTTACTGGCTGGATGCCCCTTAGCCAGTTAAGGGACTGAGACCCATCCCTAGAGAAAGCTCACTTCACTACATTAAGCCATAAAACATGGGTATCTGGTGACAAAAACTACAAAAATCAGGCACTACGTAAATTCAGACAGCAGCATAAATTTAAAGCCACAGTTACCATGACAAAAGCAAAACTGAGTACAAAGGAGAACAAACCAATATCAGCAAACCACCACCGGAAGCAACAGCCCTAGGCAGGGTTCAAGGACCCAGGAAAGCAGCAGCGGAAGGTTCGAATGGACCGGTTCCTCTCTCCTCTTGCGGAAAGACGTTGTATCTCTTCACCCCGTTTTTGAGTAATCCAGAACCAACAACTAAATGAATGGAGCACTCTGATACCTGAAAGCCTGAGGGGGAAAGGGAGAATCAGAAAAGGGGAAGGAAAATTACTAAAACCTGTGGAAAGGAAGTGCCCTACATGAGTCCACGATCACCTAACAGGACAAAGGTGCCACCGATCACAGCGGGAAAGGATGACATGCTCGGTACACGATGCCAAAACAACTGGCTGTCTGCATCGCCGCCTGGTTATCTTTTATCCCTCCCACAGCTCTCTGTAGTCTTAGAGAACACACACGTCTATGGTTCTAACCTGGTATGAACTTTTCTGCTTCTTAAAAAGAAGAAAAAACAGAAAGCAGCAGCAAGTTAAAGTTATTCTTTCTTTTTTCTCTTTTTTTTTTTGTTTTTGACAGGGTCTTGCTGTGTACTTCTGGCTGCCCTTGAACTCGCTGTGTAGTCCAGGCTGGTCTGGAATTCACAATGATCCTCCTCCCTCAACTTCCCAGGTGCTGGAATTAGAGGCACGTACCACCACACCCAGCCTCAAATGACTTTTTAATCATCCTAAAATCTGTATATATATACATATATATATGTATATATATATAACAAAACACTCTGTCCTAAAAATTTGACATTTTTCTCTTTTTTTTTCTGTTTCTGTTTTTCATTTGTTTGGTTGGTTTCACTCAGTCTGGGTTTGATTTTTTTTTTTTTTCGGCTACACACAAGGGAGCAAGCAATGGAGAGGGGAGGCTGCACTACAAAGGAAAGCAAGCCCTCATTTCACCACCCAGGGCACAGAATGACCCAGCAGGGACAGTGGAGTTCTCTAAACAGAAGAAACTCACCCCATACACAATTAATGCTTTGATATTGCACGCCATCATTTTGTTTAAAACCAATAAACATCCTTTTTATTAAAAAAAAAAAAAAAGACCACAGGGTTTGTGGATTGCATTTTTAGAAATCCTTGAGTGATATTGACCTCACATCTCCAGGAGAAGGAAAGAAAAATTTGGCCATCAGGGATATAGACCCCTGTCTAGCAACTATAGCTGAGAGTTAGAGGGGCTTTGACCAGCCATCACTAAAAAAGGAACATGGGTGGAAAATAAGTATCTGAGGAAAAGATGCTCGGGATTATTAATCATTCGTCATCATTAATCGTAAGCTAATTAAAACCTCTGTGAAATATCACCACACGCTCTTTAAAATAACTAAAATTTAAAAAGACTAGCCAGGCATGGTGGTACACACCTGAAATCCCACCACTCTGGGAGGCTGAGACTGAAAGATCACATCTTCAAGCCCAGCCTGGGCAATTTAGTGATTTAACAAGACCCTGTCTCAAAATAAAAAAGGGCTGGGGGTGTAGCTCAGTATGAAGCCTCTGAGCTCAATCCCCAGCCCCATAAGAAACAAAAAGACTGACCTGACCATACTACATGCTGGGAAGGGTGTGGAGGAATGAACTCTCATACATTCCTAGTGGGAATATATAATGGTAAAACACTCTGGGAAACTATATTTCAATCTTATCCAGCCATTCGATGCCTTTGTATTTACCCAAGGAAAAATAAAATGCATGTGCACACAAAGTCATATATGCAAGTGTCCGTACAGCTTTATTTGTAATAGCCAAAATCTAGAAGTAAGCCAAATGTCTACAATCATATGAATGGATAAACAAATTACGATATGTCCATATGTAGGGATCAGACTTGACATAACTACAATCATCTTGCTTGGAACCACTATTTTACCCACCAGGCACCCCAAAGACACATTCCAAGGTCTGTAGAACATGTCCATTACCATAGGATAGTCAGCCAAATGTGGTACACTGGCCACTGATGCCCAGACTCTTTCCTAACTGATATTGGCCATGTTAAAATTAGCTGAGAAAGGCAGGCACATTCTGTGCAGCCCATCTTTGTCTCGTTTAGTATATAAACAACCCCTTCCTCCCACCTTGAATGTGGCAATCCACTAGTCTTACTGCTACTCAAGACATGCTTCTGTCCACAAGTCCCCAGTAGATTGTACTTTGTGCAATTCTGAAAGTGTCTGCCTCTTTCTTCAGTTTTAAAGCACCTTGTGGCTGATTCTCATACACTGGAATCAGACTCTTTTGAAATGCCATTCAATATAATCCTACTCAAAAATAAAAAGTAGCAGGGGCTGGGGATTTAGCTCAGTGGTTAGAGTGCTTGTCTGGCAAGCACAAGGTCCTGGGTTCGATCCCCAGCACCAAAAAAAAAATTAAAAAATAAAAAAAAAAGTAACCAATATTGATACACACAATAGGCTTGACCTTGAAATAATTGTGCTAAACGGAAGAAGCCAGACAAAAAAGCGTACTTACAGCAGGTGGCAGGCGGCAGGCAGCCCACACTCTGCCGTACCCTTGCCTCCTTCAGGGCTCTTAGCAAGGTTTTCTGAACTGCATCTTTTTTTTTTTTTTTTTTTTTTTGGTTTTGGGGATCGAACTCAGGACCTTGTGCTTGCAGGGCCTGACCTGCATCTTGAATTAATTTCTCTTGATCATCAAAAGATTAAATAAGCATACTTTTGTAATAAGCAAAAAGTAATAAAAGAAGCTACATCAAAGAAAAAGATCTGAAGTCTTCAAAGAGGTTTAGTGAGAGGAGCGGAGGCCCCAAATGATTTGATAAACAAGCTTAAGCCTTCTATTTTGGGTCCGGGAATTGAGTTCACAGTAGAAGAAAGGAGGCCAAACATTTCCTGAGATAATCTAAGGATAAAGAAAACAGAAATGATGAGTGGAGGATCTCAAGTCCACCTTTTTTTAGGCTGCTCTAGTTGGTCCACTGAAAATGACAGTCTCCCTGGGAATCATGTCTCTAATGTCCACTGCTGTCATCTGAAAAAAAACTTTCTAGCTTTCGTATAGTCAACATTCTTCGCATCTGAAGGATGAAAACCAGTAACCTAAAAATCCGAAAGACCTTGAAGTCCTGCAGCTATTAGCCTGCCAGATCTTCCTGGTTATTTTTTTTCCAAACTCTGTGAATAGACCTGTCCAGGTGAAACATGGCTTCGTACATTCTACTTCTGAAACACAGCACAGAAAATAACTCATCCCTCAGGGCTGAATGATGTGACCAACTCCAATGCACAGATGTGTGGATTTAAGAACAGAGTTCAGCATTTACCTGAAGAAGAAGAAGAAGAAGAAGAAAAGTATCAAAAGCTTCAATGTGACAATAAGAAAATTACAAATGAATAGCCTAAAAATCAGTCAAATATATATGGTTGAAACTTTCAAACAAAAATCTTTCTGTTAGATCACAAATGTGCAGTTAGATTAGATTTTGTCTATAGTACTAATAATTTTTTTTTTTTGGTGCTGACTAATAAATTTTTTTTTTTTTTTTGGTGCCGGGGATCGAACTCAGGGCCTTGCGCTTCCTAGGCAAGCACTCTAACCACTGAGCTAAATCCCCAGCCCCCGTACTAATAAAATTGATATAGGTCCAGAAGCTGTAGAAACAAAGTACATGCCAACAAAACATCATGAAATACAAAGCCAGTGTCTGGAAAAAAGGAAAAATAGTGTCTAAAATTCTTTTTCCTCTAACACAGTGGGTGACCCAAGATCTGAAAGAGCAGAAGGAAGATTTAAAGACCTTAAAATATCTACTGACACTAATTTTCTCCATATAATGACCTTCAGCCAGGCTGGGTTTTTAACTCAAAGGAAGGAGAAAAGAGAGAATTCTACAAATAAAGTGACCATAAATATGCAGATTGAACCAGATGTAAGCCATGGAGAAGTAAGAATCATTGAAGATAATTTGGTTCTGCCTAATGTTGATTTTACAGAAGGCTATGGAAGTGGACAAAACCAAGTATGTTCTGTAGAATTTTTAGTCCTGTTTGTCCTGAAACAAAACATAACCACATTCATGTGACACCTAGAAAAGGTCTTGGAGAAAATATAGGGTGTCACGGAGGGCGAGGGCACGCACCTCTAATCCCAGCACACAGGAAGTTGAGGCCAGGGGATCATAACAAATTAAGGACCAGCCTGGTTACATAATGAATTCAAGGCCGTTCTGATCTACACAGAAAATATAGAATCTCAAGAACTTTTCAGTTCTAAAAATAATCCACCACCAAATGCAATACATATTGAGATGTGCAACTCAGAAATACTCTTTTCTGAACCAAATACTTTCCACAAAAGTGCTGTTAAAAGAAGTTGGACCCCCACAAATAAATCCGGCCATTCTTGGACTGGGTGATCTGGCACACACCTGTAATCCCAACACTTGGGAGGTTAAGGCTAGATAATTGCCGTGAGTTCAAGGCCAGCCTGGGTATATCCACAGTGAGTTCAAGGTCAGCCTAAACTACATAGCAAGGCCCTATCTAAAAAAAAAAAAAAAAAAAAAATCAGACCATTCTAAAGCTGTCTGGAGTATCTCAACTATCTAAGGAAATGAAGTTGGGTTCTCACCTTACTAGGGTAAGCAGGATTGGGGAGCTGGATTTTCATAAAGTCCTTGAGTAATCTCTCTCAGTTTATCATAGTTCGCTGCCTCCTATGTATTCTTTTCCGTACCAGCTAGGAGGCACCTAATCACATGATCATGCCTTTGAAGACCCTGATCCCACTCCTGGTAAATCCGGGTGGGTTTAGTGCGGCTCTTTGGGGCACTGCCTGAACTGCCCCCACGCGCACTGGATTGTTTCGGTTTTGCTGGTGGAGTCCATTGGCGCAAGTTTCAATAGCCTGCCAAATGAATGCCTGAGTTACACTGGGGAACTCCTTTCCGCATCTTTGAGGGTTTTCAGAGCGGGATCCCAGTCACTGTTCAATCGGTGCCGAGTCGTTCATGGCAAAGGGAACATGGATGTTCACTGCTCCCTCAGTCACCACCACCTGGCCTCCCGTCGGAGGGAAAGCGTTACAGGGGCAGCAGGGCAGCACGGTGCGGTGGGAGGACGGAGAGGAGGCAGCAGGAGGCCGTGCTGGCTCAAGGCGGGCAGGGGGCGGAAGCCGGTATGGCAGAGGCTCATCTGCTAGGTCAGGGTCAGAGTCCGAGGAGTTAAGTGTGGGTTTTTCCTCCAGTAAGAGTATCCGGTGGGCACAGCAAGTTTGCAAAGAGAGGGATACAAGCAGAGAGGCAAGAAAGCTTGGGCACAAGAGGACCTCCTGCCGCTTGCCACTTCTCTGTAGATATTATGAAGGTCAGGAAGAATTTGGAAATCAAACCATTGTCTAACTTGCACCCAGGTCATGAGAGAATACAACATAGGCCCAATATTCCCTTTTAAACCAAGGGGTGAAAGATTTTTTAGGAGTCAACCCAAAGACGTATCTGCCGGAATTTGAGAAATCTGGGAGCCCATAGTAACTGATAAGAGAGCCGTCAGGAGTCTGTGGTCTTGTGTTGGGGCGTCCCCCTAACAGGACTAAGAACCTAGACCAATGCTCTAATAGACATGGCCCAGCCACGCCAGAGAACATTTTTTCTGAGAGATTCGGCAGGCGTCCCCTCCGAGTTCTCCAGAAGTCCACCACAGAGCCGGCCCTGTGGGATGCCACCCCTCCCTGCCCCGGGGGTCTGGGACGGTGGCCCTGCACTCTCTGGGCACCTAGGGGAAGGTAGGGACCGATCTCACCCGTCCCGGGCTGGATAATGAAGACTGGTGTTGAGTGGAGGAAACAGTAAATGACCTTCTGGAGCTTGTGCGGAAGAGGGGGAGAAAGAGAGAACGTGGGGATGAGAATGGGGCTCCATCAGAAGGTGTCTCGTGGCTACTGGCAGGTCAGTGCAGCCCCCTGACTGGGTGTGAGCAGGGACTGTGAGTCCCTGCAGGGCGACTTTATGCCGTATGAGATCCTCTTGGTGGCAGGGCCACAAAAGGAAGAGGTGGGTGATGCCAGGGTAGTCCCTTCAACCTCTTCCCACATGGGCCACCCAAATGTTAGGAAAAAAAACTAAGTACCAGCTCAACAGAACAGGTTTATTTCAAAACAAAACTGGGAGGGATCGCTGTGGCAGAGACAGCACCGGCTATTGTACAGGAGATGAGGTCTTTTATAGGGTCATGAGAATAAAGCGGGGTGGGAGGGGCTGTGGAAGGAAAGGGTCAAAACCGGGCTGTGGGGCGCGGCAGAGTTCAGTGAAAAGGAGTTGTGGCTGCCTGCCAGGGACAAGGTTTGAGACGTGCAGGGTGTGGCGTGGCGGCCGTCTGCCAGGAGCAGGGCTGAGGAATGAAGGGAGTTCAGGGTGTAACTGTGGTTACTGGGCCTCACTGACCCATGATGATACATCTTCAGCAGGTGTAAAAGCACAATGGACTGGAAGAGGCTTACAGTGGCTTCTGGTCAGTCTAGGACAAGGGCGGTTTGACTCCAGAAATACCCCATGATTTTTGGATGAGGGCAGGATGAGGAGTGGAACAAGCAGAAAGCAATCCTACAGAGCTGTGACAAAGGGTCGGAAGGCAGCAGGGCATGCTTACAGCCACAGTCCTCCTACAGCCTTTCATGCTGCACATTTCATAGTAATCCTGTCCCAGCCCTGGCTGAGCTGCTCCAGGGATGGGAGCACACTCCACTCAGGGTCCTGCTGCTAGCTGGATCACCCGGTGGTGACTCCACCCTATCTGGTTTTGACACAGGCATCAACTGCTTTTACTGGTTTTTTTGAGAGGGAGAGGTTCGAGACAGGGTCTTGCTATGTAGTTCAGGCTGGACTGAACTCACTCTGTAGCCCAGGCTGGCCTCAAATTCGTGGCGATCTTCCTGCCTCAGCCTCTCAAGTGCTGACCTTATAGGCATGTGCCACCACATCTGGCTTACTCTATTTTTCTATTAGTAATTGTCATGGTTTATATCTGGATGTCTCCCCCAAAGCCTCATACACTCATAGGTGGGGCTTTGGGGAGGCGACTGGATCACGGGCCCATGATAATCATCAGGGGATTGGTCCACTAATGAGTTAATGGCTGACTTGCTGTTAGGAGGTGGGATCTGGTCCGAAGTGGGAGGTCACTGGGAGCGTGGCCTGGGAGGGTTTCTCTCTTCCCGCTCCTCCCTTCACTCTCTCTGCTTCCACTGCTGCCCCATGAGCTGCTTCTCTGCCATCCTTTCTGCCATGCCACCCTGCCCTGGAGCCTGCCTGCTATGGACTAAAACCTTTACAAACTGAGAGCCAAATAAACGTTTCCTGCTTTAAATTGTAGGTGTCAGGTACTGTGTCTCAGCAATGAGAAAGTAATTAAGACAGTAATTATTCAAATGTATCCCAGATACTACCTTGAGGAAGGGATAGTGCTGAGTGGAATAGAAAGAGTCACTGTTGTTACAGCTCTGGAGTCTAAAAGGAGAGGGAAACAACAAATAATTTTACTAATACTTACACATTTGTGAAAGAGAAACAGAATGTCAGAGAAGCAGGCTGACTGGGACAGAGAGTGTGATTTCCATAGTTCATAACAAGGAGTCTGACTGTCGTCCTAGGCCCCGAGTGAGTTCCAGGTTTTTAAGCAAAGGAGTAAAACAGGAAGATGAGCATTTTCCAAAGAGCACTCTGGCAGCAGTGTGAAAAACAGGCGAGAGGAGTCTGGTGTGGCCAAAAGGATTGGGGGACTCTGCAGTCTTTCGGGTGAGACAGGGAGTCACAGAGGAAATGTGTTGGTGGAGTTTGACCAGGTGTCAAGGGACCTTGCCACGCTGCAGCAGCTCAGAACCCATCACTGAGGTTCCGAGAGCAGCCCATCTTCTACAGAACAGGGGCGAGGTGTATGTTAGACAGGAATGCTCAGAACAAACAGCCACTTCAGAATCTGTGCCAGACACTGTGGTTAGTGATGAGTCACCATATTCTTGAAAAAGGTAAAGCTAGGCATGGTGGCACAGGCCTGTATTCCTACATTCAGGAGGCTGAGGCAAGAGAATCACTTAAACCCAAGAGTTCAAGACCAGCCTGGGTAATGTAGTAAGACCCCTCATCTCAAAAAACAGGAAAGATAGTAGATGTTGTGTCCTTTCACCACAAAGATGGTAACTTGCCATTTGTTAATTGGCTAGACTGTTCCACAAGATTAAAAACACAATTTTTGCGAGGCATTATGGCATGCACCTGTAATCCTAACATTCAAGAGGCTGAGGCAGGAGGAATCGCTAAGAGTTTAAGGCCAGCTTGAACCATATAGCAAGCCCCTATCTTTTTTGGAGGGGGTTGGGGGCTGGGTATTGAGGATCAAACTCAGGGCCTTGCAAGACTCTGTCTTTATTTTTTTTTTTTTTTTTTTTTTTTTT
>PVJO010006925.1:0-47182 GCA_004026905.1 Hystrix cristata | reverse complement strand
AGCTCAGTGGTCGAGCACTGGCCTAGCAAGCACAAGGCCCTGACTTCGATCCCCGGAGCCCCCCCAAAAAAGCCAAAAAGCAAACAGGTTCTTTGGACTACCCATTGAGGTCCATAGACACAGCAACAGGGCAAGTGAGACCAAGACGGGTACTGGGCAACTGTGCCTCACTGAAGAAAATAATTAAAAGTGGGCAAAGGAGATCCCAAGAGTCGAGAGGCAAAATGTCCTCGACACAGTCTTTGTGCAGATTGCTGGAGTACACAGGAAGCCAGTACAGATGCTTCCACCAGCTTCTGCGGGTTTTCTGCAGACAGGGCCAAGGCAGACGAGGGCCACTGTGAAAGAGAAATGGAAACTCAGACCACTCCTAAAAGTGAAACAAAAAATGAGGTGTAAGGATCCCAGTGTTCCTGCTACTAACTTAGTGGGTTCTTGTGCTCTCTACTCTTGGCCCAGAACGAGGCTTTTATTCTCATGCTTGGGCACAAGCAGGAAAGCCGTAGGGGAGAGGAGTCCCAAGCTGACCATAAAGAAGCTGTCATGCCAGCCTGTGAGGCCAGCAGGGACAGTCTCTTGCTGTCATCCCTGTAGAGGCGGAGTTCTAATTGTGCTTGTGTTCTTTATCACGGCTCTTCATGTGAAATGGGCCTCTTGACCATCTTAAGTCCCCATCTCAAGTGTAACTTTTACTATGCTAGTAAAGTAGATGTGACTATAGGTTACTTTATTATGTATGCACGTGTCCCTTACCACTCGCAGTTTGTCCCTTAGCATCTGGGCAGATCACCCCTGCCTCAGTGGGTTTGATTTTCATGATCTCGTCTTTGTTGTTGTTTTCCTTTGTTTCTTGGTTCTAGCTCCTTGGTGTCTGTGGTTAGCACATAGTCTTTGCAGGCTGACATCCCACCCTCCCATCTCCTGTGGCAGTATCTTAGTATCTTGAAGACTGGCCCACTTTCTGACTCCCAGTTTGTTTGTTATCCCCAGAGGACTGAGGGAAGGCCTAGCTGTCTCCCGGCCTCCTTCAGCCTGTCTCTTGTTCTGTGCTGAGTGCCCTCTATAAGTCATGGAGAACATCCCAGCCCATCCACTTCCCCCGTGAAGGAGCTGGGAGTGATGCAGATAACATCACTGTAGATAATAAGCAGCAGCCTATCAGCAGGCAGCTGCTGAGCTGAAGGGAAAATGTGGAAAAGATATTGCTGCATATCAAGCTAAAGGAAAGCTGATGTGGCAAAAAAAGGGAGCTGTCAAGGCTAAATAAGGGAGAAAATAAGGAGGAAGACAAGGAAGATGAAGATGAAAAAGAAGATGATGAATAAGCTAGTCCTGTTTTTTTTCCTTCATCTATAAAGTATTTAGCTCCATACAAAATTCAGTTATTTTAAAGAAAAAAATTGAAATGGAAGGCTGTGGAAGAGTTGTTCTTAAATTGTAGAGTGCCTTTCTTTCAATAGTGAACACAAAACCAAATGTGTCTTTAGACAGTCCCGTCCCAATGATATCCTCAATAGTCACTAACCTCGCCTCTTAGAAAAATTGCAAACTGTGTGGAAAGTTAAAGTAGGTTCTTGTCTCTGAGGCAGCTTTTTTTTTTTTTTTTTTTTTTTTTTTTTTTTTTTTTGGTTTTTTGAAACAGGGTCTCACTGGGTAGCCCAGGTTGGCCTCAAACTCGCGGCAATCCTCCTGCCTCTGCCTCCCCAGTGCTGGGATTACAGGCATGTGGCACCATGCCCAGCTCTGAGGCAACTTTTATGAAATAATTGTTGCTCTGTTAATTGAATACCACTCTATAATGGAGGGGGGGTTGCTGCTGCTTTGTGGACATTACAAATACTTCTAAGTAAATGCAATTTATTTTTTTTTCCATTCTAATATTCTATGAATTTTTATTTCATCGGTTAAGCTATTTTTTTTAAATTTTATTTTAATGGTACATTTTAGATGTACATAGTGATAACATTCATCATAGGGGATTTGTACCTGTACATGACATATCTTATTGCTTCTTTTTTTCCCATTCCCCTCCCCTTACCCCCTCTTCCCTCCCTATTTACAAAAGCTTTGTTTCCATTTTTTCCTTCCATTTCTTATTTCTCTTGTCCTCTGTTCCTTTCACCCTCCCTTGTTCCCTTTCCCATTTGGACATTTTCTTCCCTTTCCCAATATAATACATTTTAGTCTTTATTGACACTTTCAGTTTCTCACACCAGAGAAACTATGTGGTATTTAAACATGTGTGTCCGTTTTATTTCCCTTAAGAGTATGGTCTCAAGATGCATCCATTTACCTAGGAATATCTCAAGCTCATCATTCCTTATGGCAGAGTAGTACTCCATTGTATAAAAAAACCACATTTTCTTTATCCATTCTGCTGTTGATGGGCATTTGGGCTCTTTCCAAGGTTTGCTATTACAAACTGTGCTGCTATAAACATGGGTGTGCATATATTGCTGCGGTATGATGCTTTTAATTCTTTTGGGAAGATACCAAGGAGTGGAATAGCTGGGTCAAAAGGAATCTCTAGTCCTAGTTCTCTGAGGAATCTCCACACTCATTTCCATAGCGGTTGCACCAGTCTACAGTCCCACCAGCAGTGGAGAAGGGTTCCTTTTTCACCACAGCCCCTCCAGCATTTGTTATTGGCTGATTTGTTGATAATAGCCATTCTTTGTGGAGTGAGGTGGAATCTCGGGGTTGTTTTAATTTGCATCTCTCCAATGATCAGTGATGTTGAACATCTTTTCATGCAATTTATTTAAAAACAGGCTCTTGGGAAGAAGCTATGTGATCAGATATCAGCGTGCTTCCCAGTTTTCTTTTTTTTGGGGGGGGGGAAGTGCTGGGGATCGAACTCAGAGCCTTGCTCTTGCTAGGCAAGAGCTCCACCACTGAGATAAATCCCCAAACCCCCCAGCTTTCTTTTTTGCCACTTTTCCTTCCTCAGCTTATTACTGGGACTCGACAGGGCTGTATCTGTTCCTCCCCTACCTTTCCACTTTGCTTTCTTACCTCTCTCTCCTTTCCTCTTTTCACCTTCGCCTGTCTTAGGTTCTCTTTTTCTCATATTTACCCAGACGCTGACTCTGAGCTCAGGCAGATTCCTCAGAAAGCTGGCTCCCTCAGTACTGAAAAGATCAACATTCTACCTAGTGCCCTCTTGTGGTCATATCTGGTTACTGCGGCCATGTTGGCCTGCTCAGACGGGCCGGAGAGGACACAAAAAGCTGGGTTGATGGCAGAGCCTTCTCCAGAACATAGTAAAACTGACTGTTGCACATGCTTCAGCTTCGTGTCCGGATCTTTTTTCTGTAGCTGAAAAGTAACAACTAGATCATGCTAAAAATTTAACTCAACAGGCTCTGGATTAGGAAATTGGATTCTGGGACCAGGGCCAGCGCAGAGGTGGGCTGGCGCAACAGCTGGTGCTTCCACCTGAGAGCGGCCTTTTGCTGCTCAGCTCCTTCCCTCCACTTCCTGTGCCACCTGGCAGCTCACCAGGATCCGGTGCCAACATGTGTTATCACTGCCATTTTTATAGAATGAGATCTTACTTTTAGACATTCCAGTCAAATTTTAAAATATATGAAGTGTCTTCTCTTGCTGAGACAAAATACCCAACGCCCAAAGTTAAGAGAGGAAAGATTTATTTGGCTCGCAGTTTGTACAGGTTTCAATCCAAAATCAGCTGGCTCCAAGGCAGGGTGGCATGGCAGACTGGCAGAAGGCAGCACGGTAAGCAAGAAGCCTGAGCAGCTTCTTTCTGCTCCGTATATCTTACCCAGGCTGCCAGGATCACATGCCCTTAATCCCAGCATCACACATGCTAGATTCAGCCACCTCTGAAAAAACCCCACCTATGACCACATGAGTCTTTGGTATTCTTCTTCTTCTTTTCTTTTTTTTAATTTGCCGGGATTGCTGGGAATTGAACTGAGGGCCTTGTGCTTGCTAAGCAAACGCTCTACCTCTTGAGCTGAATCCCCAGCCCCAACCACATGAGGCTTTAGGGGGACATCTGGAAGCACACCGTAACACAAAGAATGAAATCAAAATCAACAGAGATCCTTCTATACTGAAGTGTTCCTATTTGTGGACAGAACTGATGCAGTCTGTTCAGTAACCTGAGTTTCCAAGTGATCTTAGTTCTATAAATGATACATGATTATTATAGAAATATTAATGAAAGCCTGACTCCTTGGAAGTAACCACTAAACATTTCAATGTAACCAGTGTTGGCTTTGACTTCATTAACCCTCCCTGAGCACCCTGGACTGTCCTGCCTTGTGCTGTCTGCCTTTACCCACAGTGCCACCCCTCCATGCCGGCCCAGGCCTTCACTCCTACAGCCTAACCCCAGCCTGGCCCTCATCCTTCTTAAAACCTGCTCCCCTGACCTTCTCTCTCCTAGGCCCATGTCCTGCTCTGTTGGCTGTTGTTTGGGCTTCTAGTTATGCCCGTCACTGACTCTGTCACAAAAAACAAACAAAAATCTTTTTTTTTTTGGTGCTGGGGATTGAACTCAGGGCCTTGAGCTTGCTAGGCAGGTGCTCTACCACTTGCGCTAAATCCCCAACACGCCCATCCAAAAATCTAACTTACCAGGTGTTGGTACATGCCTGTAATCCTAGCTTTGGGAAGCTAAGGCAGGAGAATCACTGCATGTTCAAGGCCAGCCTGGACTACACAGTAGGTTCAAGACCAGCCTGAACTACATGGTGAGACCCTGCCTCAAAAAGAAAAAGGAAAGAATCTTTCACCTCAAGAATAAAAATCGGAAAAAATAAATAAATAAAAATAAAAATCAGGGCTAGGGATTTAGCTCAAGTGGTAGAGTACTGGCCTAGCAAGCAGAAGGCCCCGAGTTCGATTCCCAGCTCCAAAAAAATAAATAAATAAAAATTAAGCTGGGGATTTAGCTCAATGGTTAGAGTTTGTCTAGCAAGTGCAGGGCCCTGAGTTCAATGCCCAGCACCAAAAAAAAATAATAATAATAATAAAAATTAAGAGGTTAGGGATTTAGTTCAGTGGTAGAGCACTTGCCTAGCAAGGGCAAGGCCCTAAGTTTGATCCTCAGCAACCCAAATAAATAAATAAAATTAGTATGTAAAGATCTCTATATAGTTGTGATGCTAATTATTGCTAACATCTTGGTATATTAAGTATATTTATATTCCCCAAGTGTACAAGCTTTTTAAAATATAAAATTTAAAACACCTTTCCACACTGCTGTCAAAAAAGTATTTATAATGATAAACCTTTTTAGGCTTACGTTTATGAGATTGTTATATAATTGTATTATATGTGCCCTAAACACTCTATAGTCCAGAGAGTGTCACTCTAATAATTAAAAATTGGGCATTAGTCACCTATAAAATACTTCTGTAAACAAGTTCTACTTAGACACTTTTAAAGCAAATTTAGATGACAATTTACATCACTTAATATTTTATAAAGATAACCTACTAATTGCATTTTACACTAAAATAAAAATTTCAATTTTTTTTTTTGTGCTGGGGATCGAACTCAGGTCCTTGTGCTTGCAAGGCAAGCACTTTAACCACTGAGCTAAATCCCCAGCCCCTAAAATTTCAATGTATTTGAAGAGATTTTTTAAAACCTAAATGGTTCTACTGTAATAATACCATCGTGATTGTTCCTAAAATTGTATTTGCTTGATTTCAAATTTTCCTTGTAAAACTTTCGTTACCTAACATTCTGCAAAAATATGACTTCTAAATCGGACAGAGTGGCACACACCTATAATCCCAGCCCTCAGGGGGCTGAGGCAGGATTCCCTACAAGTTTGATCTACATAGCAAGCCCCTGTCTCAAAAAAAAAGACCTAAATTAAAAAAAAAAGATTTGAGGATTTAGCTCAGGGGTAGAGTAGCTTGCCTAGCAAGCAGAAAGCCCTGAGTTCAATCCCCAATACCCCCACCCACCACCCCAAAAAACATGTAACAGCATGTTAAAATGGTAGGATGTCAGGTGTGGTGGCGTATGGCTGTCATCCAAGGACTCTGGAGGATGGGACAGGAGGATCGCTGCAAATTCGAGGTCAGCCTGGGCTACATAATGAGTTCAAGGATAGTGTGAACTACATAAGGAGACCGTCTCAAAACAGAACAAAAAAGATGGTAGACCATCACCTACAGGATAGATAAAATAAGACACTGAGTCCCAGTACTAATAGAAAAAGTAGCTGTACTCTGGTCATACTTTATATTTCAAAGTGCCCAATATCCTGATAAGATGACAATAGTTAAGATTAAAAGCTACTGCTCCCACTTCAGCACTGGTATAACTGACCCTCTGACTGTTCAACATTTGAGGCTTGAAGACCAAAGCTAAAAAGATGACTGAGGTAAGATGGGCAACATTTTAACCCTTTCCCTTCCAGGTTAGCCAAAACCCAGGGCATGCTGGGAGTCCTCTGAAAAAATTCCACAACTCCAGTGAGTCACCCAACCTCCCAAGCAGGGAGAATGTTAGACCCCAGCAGACAGGAGTCAACCAAAGTCCACTGTGCTAAAAGGAGGGTTAGTTAAGAGGGAACCCATGATTCCAAGGGAAAATATGGTCAAGCAAGACCATGACCTATCCTGGCAAATAACACAACTGATACAAAGAAAAACTTGGGAGAGCTAAGAAGCTCCGCACAAGGGCCCCAAATGTAACACGAGAGGAGCCCTAAGTGGCCTTAACAAATATAGATGGGGGGGGCTGACTGATTTTTGATTAAAACAAGTCTTACTTTACTTGGTCTTAAAACACCCAACAGAAAAGTATGATCCCCCCCCAAAAAAAATCAGACTAACAGTAATTTGTTTTTTTGATTCTTGTTGGTCTTTTTGAGACAAGGTTTTGCAATATACTTCAGGCTGGCCCTGAACTATGTAGCCCAGGCTGGCCTCGAACTCACAATGACCCTCCTGCCTCAGCCTCCCGAGTGCTGGTATTACAGGTGTGTGCCACCATGCCTGGCTACAGTAATAGTAATATTTAACACATAGTCTAGATATAAAAAGGGGCCCCAAACACTGCACCAGTCCCTACTTGCAGTCTCCAACTACACTTAAAATAGTTAGGCCTATAGCTCTACAACGTGATTCCAAGTCTCACTAGACCTTCCAAAAATGTATCCTTCTCACAGTATTATATACATTATATAATTTTAGTGTACTTTCAAATACCTCTCCAATAAGAGACCTCCTGTATAGTTGTGCCTATAAAAGAAAAATGCCAACATTAAGTCTAGCTATCATTGTGGTATAAACTTCGTTACCTACCTCAGGCTTTGTTTACAATTATCTAGAGCTGGTTACTGTAAAAGGTCATCAGGGCTACAAAATAGAGGCCAGCTGTTATGGTTTGTGTCTAGATGTTCCCCCAAATTCTCATGTGGTCATAGGTGGGGCTAGATCTAGAGTGTGTGATTACTCAATCAGTCCACTGATTGGTTTGGCACAGTTCTGCTGGGAGGATTAAGGGTGAGAGTGCTACCCACCCTAATGCCAGATAGACTGGATAAAATGACAGAAAGAGGCTGGCCTACCCCTTGCTTGCTCTCTTGCTTGCTTGCTGCCTTCTGCCTGTCTGCCATGCAAACCTGCCTTGGATCCAGCTGATCGTGGACTGAAAACTCTACAAACTGTGAGCTAAATAAACCTTTCTTCCCTTAACTTTGGGTGTCAGGTATTTTGTCTCAGCAACAAGAGAAAAGTAACTAAGACACCAAACCTATAGTAAAAAAAAAAAAGTTTAATGGTGCAATGGTCACAAAAACATAGTATACTCACATCTTTAGTATATTCCTTCTCCACTTTTATAATTAAGAAAAAATTAGATTTAAGAAACAGGAAGCAGTCTGTATGCTGTTAAACTCTGTTGTATTTGGGTAAACACCTCAGAACAAAGAGGTTATTATAAAGGCATATGCCAATGGCTAATTTTGGCTTTTACAACTTTTTAGAGCCATTATTCAACAATTTTCTACTTTTAATTTCCAGCCCCTGCTTAACATAGTTATAAAATCAAGTTTAAGGGCCAATGACTTGTCCTTGGCCCTTGTCCTCTTTTCTACACCATCAAAAGATGGTTCATCAGACAGAACTCATCTTCCTTTGTCTCCTTTAGATCAACACTACTCCTTGGCCTAACAGTTACAAAAAGGAAGCCCTTCGACCCACATCCCTTAAGAACAAGGGACCAAAGTTTCAGGGGCAGGAATGAGGTAAGATAGAAGAAATAAAATAGGTGACAAGGAGACAAGGAAAATCATAACTAAAAATTGTACTTTTACAATTGCAATTCTGGGACCCAGTCATACACACCAAGGCGAACCACACTGACACTTCCTTGGTTAATTTAGGCTCCTTTCCTTCCAGATCTGTCACACCCTAACTCCAAAACAATACTAAGTACATGGCTGGGGATTTGGCTCAGTGGTTAGAGTGCTTGCCTACCAAGCACAAGGCCCTGAATTTGATCCCCCGCACGGGGGGGGGGGCATTAAGTAGATGTTTTTCTCTTTTTGACAGGGTTTTGCTAGTAGTTCAGGTTGGACCTGAACTCAAGGGGATCCTCAAGCCTCAGGCTCCAGAGTGCTGGGATTACAAGTGTGATCACCACAACCAGCATCTGATCTAGTCTTTTTGTGAAAACAGACGCTCTTCTCAACTTAGTAATGTATGTATAGTAAGTAATGTTTGTAGTGTAATGTAGTGTTAGTAGTCTAATGTTAGTAGTGTAATGTAGTGTAGTAAATAATGTTTGTCTGTTAGAAAAATGAAAAGAAGAACTAATCTAGGGAGTCAAAAAAGTGGTGGGCCCAGGCAAGCTTTCGATCCCAGCTATTCAGGAGACTGAGGCAGGAAGACTACAGACTGGAGGCCAGCCTGGGCAATTTAGTGAGACCCTGTCCAAAAACACAAAAAAGAGCTAGGATATAGCTCAGAGGTAAACACCACTGGGTTTGATCACAGTTTTGGAAAAAATATAAAGGGGCAGTGGAAACCACAATCTGGAGTATCACTGCAAGATTAGATGTGTCCCTCATGAGGTACTTTTTGACCATTCTCTAGATGTAAATATTTAAAGATGGTGTGACTGTATAAACCCTTCTATGCCCCTCAATTCGTTTTTACAAAAAATCTTTCGGCTGCATTATTATACTGCGTCATTTTCTAGCATACGTACCTTAATTCTAATTGACCGTCTATTTTAAGCCTGCTCTAAGATTCAGCATCAAAAAAGTCCCAATAGCTGGGGAAGCAGCTCAGTGGTAAGGCATGAGTTGGATCCCAGTGCCACGAGAGTCATTTATGCCTCTCAGTGACCCAGCATCAGATCCAACTTCTCTGGCTGCTGTACATACATTCCTAGCACTAGACAATTTGAGTACAACTATGTATTAATTTCTTTTCACAGTACTAGGGACTGAATTTTTATAAAGCCTTCACACAGAGCTAAATGCCAAGGCCCCCTTTTCCCTTTAAAAAAACTTGTGAAACAGGGTCTCAGTACACTAACTTGCTGAATTGCCCAGGCTGATCTCACTCTTGCAATCCTCCTGTCTTAGCCTTCCAGAGTACTAGGATTACACAAAGGCATTAGTTTTTGAGAAAGAATGAAATTGGGAGTTGGGGAACCAGAGTGAAGGGTGAAAATAAACTTTGTAACTGGTTTGCTTTAATGAAGCCCCACCTGTTTTCATTTACTTCTTCTAGGTTTCTACCTTATCCTCCAAACAAAAATTACCTACTAAAAATTATTTTCTGATATTAAAAAAAAAACCTGTCCCATTTTCCCTTCCCCAGAGACCACTCCCTAAGACCTCCGAAACAAGACACTCTTAAATACAAATGTGCAATCAATTCAGACAACTTTTACATTTTCATATTTTCTTTAACATTTACTAGAAACTATGTACAATAAATTTTTACTGTATTTTACATAAGATAGCCACTGCAGAAATTTACATAGGTTAGAAGAGAGATGGTTAAGGAGGGCCCAGTCCTGTGGGATACCTTCTCAGAGCACAGAAATCAGAGTTCAGTCAGGGAAAAGGGTTCAGATTGCCAGATTAAGTGGATGTGATGATTGGCTAAAATGCAGGCCTTTGGGTAGCGGTAACCAGACACCAGGACCACCAATATTTCAAAGGCACCATTCTCAAACATGGCCTCCACCTAATCCTCTATGGGATTCCTGCCCATGACAGGAAATACCATTGCAAAGATGTCCTTCCCATTAGACAAACTCCCAAACATTCATTCAATCCCAGAGATAGGGATTACCTCTCCTCCTTGCCCAGGAGTGGGAAGGAGCCCACAACTTTTGAACACTACTGATCCATTCTCCCCAAGTTTAGCTGTTATTTGACGATAGCACTCTCTAACCCAGAAGGAAAACAAGGTAGAGTTGCCCCATGTACGTAAGAGATGATCAGAGATACTTGTTTGCAGAATGGGAAATTCAAATCCACCAAATCAAACAGTTCCTAGAACAAACTGTCAACTGATAGAAGTGGGTTCTGGTTTCCCATTGGCAGTAGTCAACCCACTGTGAGGCAATGGTGCACTGATTTTCTCAGAATTTCGGGATCCCTGGGATCTGCACCCATCTCCAGCCATCTGCATCTGGCCCTGTGAAAGGAAATAAATGCACTTTGGTTAGAAATTAATTGTGGTCTGAAACATGACTCTGCCCACTTACAGTAGTAACAAGAATGAGATAACAGAAATAACGTAACTCTGGGAAGTTGCTCCTCCCAATACTTGGCTATCTTATGCCTGAGAGTCAGAAGTCATTACTGATAGCATTCCTGTGGCTCTCCCAATGGAAGGAAGAAATGTGGGTTGTTTCTTCCAAATGAAATAGTCATCCTCCACTGAGGTTCCAGAGAAGCCAACAAACCATAGGAAGATACTCCTGTAGGCCTCTGCTTGAAACCAACAGCAACAGCCTAACTGCTGGTCTTCAGTCAGGGCCATCGGTACCCCACCCTCAGATAAAGAAACCAAATCGCATTACTGCTGCTTATTTTACAATGAGAACAATTCCAGGGAAGAACGCTAAAAAGGTACAATCTACCTAGAGCCCTCATCTCAACCTTTCATTTAAACACATCCAGTCTACTCTAGTATGAGAAGCAGAGGCCATGAGGTATAATGAGGCCCATCTGGTGAACTGGAGGAGGACATTCTGGAACAGAAACTCCCCTCCTTTCGCAGTGGCAGGAACTGAATCCAGAGCTTGCGCATTTTAAGAGCACACTCTACCGCCAAGCTACGCCCCTAGCTTGAAAAAGGAATCTTTAAACAGTACCTTCTTTACATGGTACTGTCTGAGTGAGCACCAGCTCAGGTATCTATATTCTACTCATGAAGACACCCCACTCCCCAGGGTGCATGCTACCCAGCAGGAAACCTCTGCCAAGCCACTACAGGAGGGAAGCCTAGATGGGGTTGCTCTTCACTTGCCAACAGATCCACTGAGCCTTCAGCAATTTCTTTGATTGAATGATCTTCAAGGGTTAGTGAAGGATCAAAAAGCAAGGGTGAAGGAGGGCACTGCATGCCATCACCCACAACATCCAAGTCCTATGAAAGAAAGAGAAAAGTGTCAGCAATACAAAGGGAATTAAGCTAAAGCTGGCACATTTTTCAGCAAACCTCACAGCAATTCTCAGGTCTCTCTTTCACTCTCTGCCTACCAGGATGCTTGACAAATGAAACAAAAAGCACCGAGTCAGTGGCAACCTTTCCTTGCCACTCATTATAAAGCAGAGACCAGCTGGGTGTGGTGATGCACACCTGGAAAGCCAGCACTCAGGAGGGTGAGGCAGGAGGATTGCCATGAGTTCAACGCCAGCCTGAAACACTGCCTCAAAATTTTTTTTATTTAAATAAAAATAAAGCTGGGAAGGGTTAAAGAATTTAAAAAAAATAAAAACTAAGAAATGTCATATACATGTACCAACTCCCCATTACAAACAAGTTCCAAATTTTAAAAATTAATTTCAAAAGAGCAAAATAAAAAAGAAACAACAGGAAAAGAAAAATAAAGCAAAAGCTAGTATAATGGCTTAAAAAAAGCAAATTCCCAGAAAAATTCATTCAAAGTAGAATACTGGTTACCAGGACCTGGGAGGAGAGAGGGAGAGTTGATATTTAGAGGGGAGAGTTTCTGTTTGGACTAAAGGAAAAGTTCTGCGAAATCAGAGGGTATTAGTGGTACTACAGAATGACTATTCTTCATACTACTAACCTGAACACTTAAAAATAGTTAAAATATTTGTGTTATATGTATTTTACCGTAATAAACAGTATTTTTTTTAAAAAGCATATTCCTTGAGACTAACTGTAGTCAACATGTAAGTTCAACAGTAATGAATGAACCTAATAAGGACAACCAGTATTAAATTTAAAATTAACGTTGGGCAGAAGTCGATGGCACCTTTAATCCCAGCACCAGGAAGAATGAGACAGGAAGATCTGGGGTTCGAAGCTAGCCTGGGCTACAGGGCGAGTTCAGGGCTAGCCCAGGCTACACATCAAAACCCTATCTCTAAAACAACAAAACCTATGATTTAACACCAGCCAAAGTGAGACTGTTCTATTCAAGACCAAACACCTACAAAGTAACTGAGAGGGAAAGAGAAGAACAGGATAGAAAATTACAGCTCTTCTGAATGATTAGTAAATATTTTGGTTAAGCTCCTATCCTCAGAGAATCAAGTCTTTGATTTTTTGGGGTTGTTTTCTGAGACAAGGTCTCACAATATAGTCCATGCTGACCTTGAACTCACAGCAATCCTCCTGCCTTCACCTCTTGGGTGCTGGGATTACAGGCATGTGGATGTGGTGGCACATCCCTGTAGTCGCAGAACTGATGAGGCTGAGGCAGGAGGATCACTGTGAGTCTGAAGCCAGCCTGGCTACATAGTGAGTTCTAGGCCAGCCTGAACTACCAAAAAATAAATAAATAAAAGGAAAAAAATACAATTAAAGAAGCTACTGGAGCTGGGGATTTAGTTCAGTGGTTAGAGTGCTTGCCTTGCAGGCGGCAAGTCCCCGAGTTCGATCCCCAGCACCAAAAAAACAAAAAAACAAAAAAAAAAAAAAAAAAAAAAAAAAAAAAAAAAAAACAAAAAAAAACACCAACTATTTACTCTAAGGAGAAATACAGAGAAAAGGACACACTTTACCTAACTTCCATTTCAGATGTATTGGTAAATTCTGTATTACCCACAAAAACCAGTGTTCTCATACCATTAATACCATGAACTGTATTTTGTAATTATTTTAAAATTATGTAAACATTTTAGAAAAAAAAATTTTAAAAGCAATGAAACAGCTGCACAGGGGGCACACGCCTGTCATCCCAGCTTCAAAGGCTGAGGCAGGAAGATCGCCACAAGTTTGAGGCCAGCCTGGACCACACAGCGAGGCCCTCTCTCAAAAAAAAATAAATAGTTATCAGATTACAAAAATAGAACCTATGTTTTGCTCTTATCTCAAAAACCATACACACAGGAGTATAAGCTCAACGTAATACACCATGCTACTTCCCAGTCATCCTTGTATCAAAGCACAGAACACAGACAAATATAATATGCAGAATGGAAAGTTGTATTTTTACCCATAATTAACATCTGATACCTGGTCTTCCCACAAATTATCACAAGTTTATCACTAACAAATTGTAAAAATTATAACAAAGAGGGGGGCTGGAGATTTAGCTCAAGTGGTAGAGCACTTGCTTAGCAAGCACAAGGCCCTGCGTTCAATCCCTGGCACCACCCTCCCCCAAAAAACAAAAAAAATTATAACCAAAGTAAAATGTAGGTGATACATTAAGACTGCTTTATGAAATTCATGTCCCTCATAATTTGTTTTTCCATAAAATTTTGTGACATATCCAGAATTCATGGGGAGGACAAACATTAAATTTTAAAACTGGCTGGGCATGGTGGCATATACCTGTAATGCCAGCACTCTGAGAGGCTGAGACAGGAGGATCTCAAGTATGAGCCCAGCCTGGGCAACTTATTGAGACCCTGTCTCAAAATTTTAATCTTAAAAATTAAAAAGGGCTGGGAATTTAGCTCAGTGCAAAGGCCCTGGGTTCAATTCCAAGTACCAGAAGGGGAAAAAAAAAACCCAAACTGTATTAACATGAATAGATGAGGAACTAAAATATGTGACTTCCCCCCCCCAGTACCGGGGATTAAACGTAGGGTCACACACTAGGCAAATGCTCTGGTACTGACTTATACACCCCAGCCTTGACTTCGTATTTTTAAACTTCCAACAAACGTTCATCTAGATTCTCCAAAGTTTGAAAATGAATATACTGACGAAGGACTGCACATTCAAGGCCAGCCTGGGGTTACATAACAAGCTCAAGGCTAGCCTGGACTACACAGACTGTCAAAAAAGAACAAAAATAAAAAGTAAAACCCATAAAAAATTTTTAAAAAAGGCCAGAGACATAACTTGCTGCGAAGGCCTTGGGTTCAATCACCAGTACCCCCCCCACACACACACTATATATATATATAACATATACATACATATATACATATAAACACATACATATACACACATATGCATACATACATATATACATGCTTTTCTAAGTGAAGCAATAAAAATCCAAGCTTTGATAAGATTATATAAAGTGCATTATCACTTTTGGTTGGTTGTTTTTGTTTGTTTTTTTGAGATAGGGTCTCATTATGTAGTTCAGGCTAGTCTTGAACTCGCTAATGTGGCCCAGGCTGGCCTGGAACTCACACTGATCCTCCTGCTTCAACTTCCCAGCACTTGGATTACAGGCATGCACCACCACACCCAGCCATAATTACACTTTTTTTTTTTTTTCAGGGCCTTGTGCTCGCAAGGCAAGCACTCTAATCACTGAGCTAAATCCCCAGCCCCTACACACTTTTTAAGAGTCAATTTCTATAGAGATCAAAATTCATTTAGGACTCTATGTAATCACTCACCTCACAGACGTATCTTATGAAATCTTCAAATTCCCTATGGATCAGTAGGGAATCTTTTAAATTCCACCAAATCCAACAATCATCTTGCCTTTCCAACTTCCCTTACTTCGTAATTTCCCTTACTGCACTCTCAAAACAAGAAATTTATACTAGCAGAAACTTGTAGATGGTTTTAGAAGTGTCAATATGAAAAGAATTTTGCTTTTCTGTTGAAATGTAAGTAGTGGGTTTAAAAATAAGCCCACTCCTAAGTACATATAGGGGTAACTGGGGAACTGGGAATATGTCCACCCAAAAATATACATGTATTAATATCCATAAAGAATATTCCTTGAAGGGCAAAAGTAGGAAGAGTTCAAATACCCATCAGTTGGATTTAAAAGTGTGGTGTAAGGGCTGTGCGTGTAGCTCAGAGCTGGAATGGTTGCCCAGCATGTGCAAGGCCCTGTGTTCAATCCCCAACAGTACCAAAGAAAAGGGTAAGCAGTATACCAACACGATAAATTCAGCCATGAAAAGGAGTAAGTATTAAGACACCACAACACAGATGAACCTTAAAAACACTATGCTACGTGAAGAAAGTCACAGCAGGCAAAATTTATGGGCAAAAGCATATTAGTTGTTAACAGGGGCTCAACGAGGGAAAAGGGAAAATGAGAAGGGACTGCTGAAATACTGGCTTTCCTTCTGGGGGGATAAAAACATTCTGAAATTAGAGTGGTGGGTGATGTCTGCCTCTGTGAAAAAAATCACTGAATCATACATTAGGGTATGATTTATGTTGTGTGAATTATACTTCAAAAAATATATACACATGAAAATAAAGTCTGAAAAAACGAAGTACGCCAGAAAGTCTCTAAACGAATGTGCTAACATACAAATACAAGCATACACATACATCACTTCCCACAGTTACCAATTCTCCTGACCACAGAAGACTGTTCTCACCATTAGCAACGGCCTTGTCTCAAGGGCCCGTCAGAGCAGAGCTTCTCTAACTTACATCACTGAACTCCAGTGGCAAACTCTCAGTGGGCTGGAGCTCAGCAGCACTCAAGTACAGATCCACCGGGCCGGCTTCCAGCTCGTCTGGCACAGACAGTACCTGCTCGGGCTTATACATCGGAGGAGGCAACTGGAAATGCAGTGGGCAGCAGGGATCCTCAGAGAGGCTTACAGGAACTGCTTTGCTGCAGGGAACCTCTTCAGATCCCTGGCAGCATTTGAAGAGAACTTGATTTGTATCCTGACAAATATCTGTAAAAAAACGGTCAAGGGAAATCAAACAGGCTCTATTGGAGGTATAAAACACAAGAGGTGCCTCCACGTAAAACTAGAAGTCTGGACAACACAGTAAATAAGCTACATTTGACAAAGAAATCCAAATGCAGTTAGTAATCTTTAAAGTTACTTCTCCAAAAAAAAAAAAAAATTTTTTTGTTTGTTTTTTGAGACAGGATATTACTTTGTAGTTCAGACTGGCCAGAAACTCAGGGTGATCCTCTTGTCTCAGCCTCCTGAGCACTGAGATTATAGCTGTGTGCCACCACAACCCCAGCAATTCTCAAAATTTTAAGTGTCATTTCCAAGTATCTAAATCTGGCTCTACCAGTAATCTAAAACTAATCTCTCAGGGAAGGCAAGGGAGAAATAAAAGAAGGAATGCAATATCTATATGTATCAACTCCCCACAATGAATGTATTCATCATGTATTGCAAACATGTACTAATAAAATAATTTAATCCAAAAAAAATACAACTAGTCCTCAACCTGCTATTCCTGTTCTCCCTACCACAATGTTAACTAAACAAGATCCACATCCTCAGAAGAAACACATTACAGCAAACACAAATAGCTCCTGGAAGCCCCTTCCAGCCTTTCCAATGGTCAAGAGATACAATGTGGCTTTTGCTTGCTAAAACTACCTAAATTTGCAGAAACTTCTCAGACCTTATTTTTGTAACATGATAAATTCCTCTGAAGGAGCACAGCCCTGGAGAAAATAGAAACTAATATTCACCAAGCATCATATCTTGACAACACAAAGTTTCCACACCTCTTCTTTGAGGATGGTACACAGGGGAATCCTCTTGCACTAATTTTGCGTATGAGGGCCCAAGGAAAACAATTACTCCTACCTACATTAACTTCTGATAGAGGTAGAAACAGAAAAAGTCTATATTCCCAACTTGGCAAAAAAGCCTGGCAGGCGGGATGAACAAAAATTTTATAACACAGGACTGGAGATTTAGCTCAGTGGTAGAGTGCTTGCCCAGCAAGCACAAGGCCCTCAGTTCGAGCCCCACCACACACACACACACACAAAGAAAAAAAAAAAAAGTTTTTTTTACAACACAAGATGTACCCAATTAGATAAATTCCAAGTTCAAGTTACTCTACAAAACAACATTTTCTTGAACTATCTCAGTCAGTCAATCACTCTCAAGACAGTTCTCACTGTCACTAAACTGCCCCGTGGGACTCAAACTTCTGATCCTCCTGTCTTAGCCTCCCAGAGTACTGGGATTATAGACATGCGCCACCATGCCTGGCTTGAAAACTACATAGCTATTTTCCTGTGACTGATAAACAAGTGTTATTTTAAAACTTGACCCCTTTTGAAAACTAGAAACAATTTTCTTTAAACAAATTATACCAAAATTATGGAATTGTGGGTTAATTTCTCATGTTAAATTTTAACATAATTTTTAAATATTAAACACCTAATGTAAATTATAACTCTGTTAAGATCTAGGACATTTAGCAGTACCAATGGCCTCTATCTACTGTAACACCCCCACCTCCTGCCCAAAGTTAAGATTCGACAACCAGAAATTTCTCCACACATCACCAAATGGAAGATAAAATGGGCCCACCTGAGAACTACTCCTTGTAGACAACACAAATAATGAATGATCAAAATATATGCTGAATAAACATCAACGTAACAAAACAATTTTGTACTATGTGTTTAAGTCTAAATAATGTGCTCAAGAGGCTCAATAATATTTAAACTGTCAACATTTAAGACTTTAAGCCATTAGGCTAAATGTTTCAAACAACTTGTTTCATGGAATTCAGAGGGCTTCTACAAAAGTCTCTTACTTAATATCGCAATAGCATAAAAAAAAATCCTCCCCCAGCCTCCTCCACCTGCTTTTCCTTTCAAACAGGGACAACAGAGATAAAAAGGGAACAGCTGACCTACAACTAGAGTTTGGGTCCTTCACTGTCAGTCCAGGCCTGTCTCCTTTAGACCAGAGTAAAGAGTTAACCAGTCACCAATGGCAGTCGAATCTTTCCCTGGGGTAAGGACTTAAGGAAGGGTAAGTGACTTAGGCAACTATGGAGTGGGAAGGAAAAGAGCACAAACGGAAAAATGTAATTCCCTTCACTTCTTACATACATTTTATCTCCAACTTTCCATTTTAAAATATATTCTAGTACACTATTTGAGTACAGCATTTTAAAAAATATTTAAGGTAGTCCTTAGTACAGTATCTATGAATCAAGTGGGTTTTATTGGGGTTTGTTTTTTGAGACAGGGCCTCGCTATGTAGCCCAGGCTGGCCTCGAACTCTCGACAATCCTCCTGCCTCAGCCTCCCAAGTGCTGGAATTGTAGGTGTGCACCACCACACCCAGCTGAAATTTTTTTTAAATTCCAACTCAAGCAAAAAGTATAGTGGAAAAAAAAGGTATTCATACACCCACCATCCAAAAGTAGTAACATTTGTTACATGCCTTCACAATGTTTAATTCCATAGTTAAATGTAGTCCACATATCCCATTTTTGTCACTATATTCCCATATTCTTGTCATCCATATACTTTCAAATGTTTAATGCCTAAAAATACTCCAAATTATCTTGTGCCAAAACTTACTTCAGTATTCCCTAACTCTAAACATTTTTTGTTTCATTTTGAGACAGGGTTTCACCACGTAATTCAGACTGGCCTTGAACTATGTAGCCCAGGCCAGCATCGAACTTGTGGGGACCTTCCTGCCTCAGGCTCCTGAGTGCTGGCTTTACAAGCATATGCTGCTATGCCCCGCTCTATCGCTAAACATTTTTTTTTTTTTTACATTTTTGCTAAACATTTTAAGACTATCTCTAGTTGGAATATTTTTTATTAAAATCCACATTTCACTATCTTCTCAAAATAAATCTCCAGAGGTAAAATTACCTTATCAAAGAATGTATTTTCAAATTGCTTTGTAATATAGCCATACAATACTTCTCTCTAGATTTCTTATTTAACTTGTTTGAATTTTAGAGTTGTCAATCTATTAACAAAAAAATCATTGTGATTTCTCTACCAAATCGAAAGGATAATGCTACACCCAACTTCCTTCCAGTATTACCCTTTTGTGAGGTCAGTGCCCTAACTTGTATTTTAAATCATTCAAATTATAAACTGTTTCCAAAGATGGGCTGCTTCTTTTCCTTTCAGTAATTTTTGCCTCTGAATCAACACAAACGTCTGGAGTCTCCGTGAGGACTACATTTATCATTGGATGACAATACTTTTTGTTTACTGGATCTCGAGAGTGCATCCTTATTAAATTTTGAGGGACTGGGGATTTAGCTCACTGGTAGAGAACTTGCTTAGCAAGCGCAAGGCCCTGAGTTCAAGACCCAGCACCCCCCAAAAACAAAAACAAAAAACACTTTTGAGAAATTTACTTTTTACAACGTAAACACTTGTTAAATATTCACTACTACGTGAAAGGAGTAAATTTTGCTGGATTTCATTTGCCTGACAAAAGATATCAAATATTTGGAAATTAAACTGAATTTTCTTAGCCAGGTATGGTGGCATGTATCTGTAGGCCTAGCTACTCGGGAGGTTGAGACATGATCACTTGAGCCCAGGGGTCTAAGGACAGCCTGGGCAACATGGTTGACTCCCTGCCCAACCCCAAAATTTTTTTTTTCTTTAATAAAAACAGAACCTTGCTCTTTTAAGGGAAATTCTATTTATTATTTTTTAATTAATAGTTTGTTGTGCTTTGTTTTCTAATTTTTTGAGGCAGGGTCTCTCTATGTAGTTTCAGGTTGTTTTTTGGTTTTGCTTTTTGTTCCAGGCTGGTCTTGAATTCACTATGTAACCCAGGCTAAGCCTGGAACTCAGTGATCATTCTCTTTCAGCCTCCCCAGTGCTGGGATTACAAGCATGCGACATCACATCCAGCTGGAAGGCCCTGGTCTTTTGATAGGAAAGCTGATTTTCTTTAATTCAGATTATCAAATACTTCAGCAATTTGTTGTGATAAATATCTAATAAAGAATTACTCTTTAATATGTAAAATTCTTATGCAAAGTAATTAGAAACTATGAAGATAAATACTTAAAATATAATGGTTATCTGTGGTAACAAGTGGTAGATAGCTGAAAAGTGCTTACCTTACTCTAAATAAACAGAATTTCAATCTACAAGTGATATATGTACTTTTCAAAATAAACTTAAAACTATGTATTTTTTTTGAGACACTCTCACTGTGTAGTTCAGGCTGGCCTTGAACGCACTATGCAGCCCAGTCTGGCCCCAAACTTGAAACAATCCTCCTGTCTCAGCCTCCCAAGTGCTGTGATTACAGGCATGTACAACCATTCCTGGCTTAAAATTTATTTTTGAGTTAGCTGTTTCTTTCTAATGAATTGACCATTACATTTCCAAACTTCTGAAATGGCCAACAGACCATAGAAAGATATCACTTTAGGCTCCTGCTTGAAACCAACAGCTTCAGAAAACTGCCGGCCTTGATTCAGGGCCAAAGGAAAACCAAGACCTTCAATGAATCAAATTAGCAAGAATTCTCACTAGCCCTCGTGTAACTAGCAAACAAGAGCCTAAACAGGCAGTTTTTAAAAGATACGGGTAAGGCAGTGTCTGGTCATTGGAAGAGACTGATTGGAACAACGGACATCATCCACGAAAGCCAAGCACCTCTGACTGGAACGAGTGGTATGGGCCTAAAATGGAGAAAACAGATAAACCCACAAAAGCACATACAACCAAAGTAATGAGAACTGTGAGGTTACATACGAAAAGTACATCCCTAAAAGGCTAGACAAAAATTAACATTTAACAAACCAATTCATCAATATTATGCAAAAGAAAATTTAAAACCTTACATATATATAAAGATTAAGTGAACTTTCATTCCAAATACACCTCTCCCTGTACCAAGTATGGCACAGCAGTCTTCCCCTTGTGTAAAGTTTCGGTTACCTTCAGTGAACCTCGATCTAGAAATATTAAATGGAAAACCACAGGTATAAAGAATTCATAAGTTTTAAAAGTAACTTTATATTGCTGGGTGGAATTGTCCCATTTTATAATTAGTTATTTACTATTACTTGCCTAATTTAGAAATTAAACTTTCGTAGATATAAAATTAAACTATCACAGGTATATACAAGGGGTGAAACACACGGTGAATGTTTAAATTTTAAAAATTTACAACAATGAATGTAATCATTTACGTACTAATAACATGTACTAGTAAGAATAAAAATTTTTTTAAATTTATTATAATAACGGGCATACTATCATTAATATTCAACATACTCCCCCTTGCTTCAAACACACATCACATAGTTCTTGCCACTTTTTAAAGCAGTTGTGGAAGCCCTCTTTTGTCTATAAGGAGTGATTAAAAATATGGGGATTCGGCTGCTACGTACCATCCAAGGGAAAAGCAGGCTCACGGTAAAAAACGCTTTGTGTCGGGGCTGGGGATTTAGCTCAGTGATTAGAGTGCTTGCCTTGTAAGCACAAGGGCCTGAGTTCAATCCCTGGCACCGCAAAAAAAAAAAAAAAAAAAGAACAAAAAAAAAAACGCTTTGTGTCTTCACCACTTTATTCACCAGATCTGGCACCTTGTGACTTGTGGCTCTTCCCCAAAGTCAAAATGACCATAAAAAGTAAATATTTTGGGGTTGGGGATTTAGCTCAGTGGTTAGAGTGCTTGCCTTGCAAGCACAAGGCCCTGAGTTCAATCCCCAGCACCAAAAAAATAAAAATATTTTGATTCAATTCAGGACATCCAGTTAACTACAACAGCTCAACTGAAGATATGAAAGAAGATTTCTAAAACTGCTTCAAAAAGTGGCAATAATGATGGGCTAAGTATGTTCAAAGAGGGGGAAATATTTGGAAGGGGGTTTGGTTTTTAGGGGGTTGTTTTCTGGGTTTTTTTGGAAGGGGGTTAATGGCAACATGCATTTTACATTTTTTTTAAAAATTAATTGGGGCTGGGGATTTAACTCAGAGTACTTGCTTAGCAAGCACAAGACCCTGATCCCTGGCACCAAAAAAAAAAAATTAAATAATCATCGTATTTTTCAATGACACCTTGTACATACAGGAAAAAATACTACACATACAGTCCAATATCTGCAGTTTCAGGCTGGCCTCCACTGGGGGGCTTGGAACATAACATTTTGGTTTTGTTTTTTTCAGACAGGGTCTCACTATTAGTATTCAAACTGGCCTTGAACTCACAGCAATCCTCCTGCCTCGACCTCTTGAGTGCTGGGATTACAGGTGAGTGCCACCACACCTGGCCATGCCTGTATCTCAAGTGATGAATACTGGAACCAGATAATTTAGAAATCCATCCCAAATCTCCCCAATTTAAATACTGAGGACCATACAATTTAAATAGTCAGTGCAGGCAAGTGCTGGTCAGTAGAGAACTAGGACTAGAACACGTCTCCTGACTTACAGCTAATCGCTTTCACTACAAGCCCCATTAAGTCAGATTACAGAGTCAGGACAGAGTATAGTGTTTTAACAATTATAATAATTCTGCAAATAAATGAATACATATACATCTTAAGAGTGTATGAATCAATCACCTGTTGGGCAGCACCATCCGTGGCCAGCATTCTGCGTTCCTTCAGCTGCCTGTGTAGTAAGGCTTCCACTCCATAACGCTGGCGATATCGCCGGAGACATTTTAATCGCTTTAAATTCTCTCGTTCTTTGGCTAAAAGTCCCTCTGGGCCAGTCAGGAGACTGCTGCCTAGATAGTCACAAAAGTCAATATATAATTTGCCAAGCAAACCATCAAAGAAGCTTCTCCCAAGTTAGCAGAGAAATCTCTGGCTGTAAGGCAGTTCAACTGCACAAAACTTGCCTAGAGCTTCGTGTTCCACTTTGCGGTTATGTAAGTACCGGCGCTTCTTCTCCTTGAGCAGATGCTGAAGTCGTTTAAACTGATCAATATACAATGACTGCAAACGAATTAACTTCTCACGCATAATCAGGGCCACTTCTTCTGCTGTGTAGACACCAGCATGTCTGGAATAAAACAAAGGATTCAGCAAAGCATAAGAAAACACAACAGGGGCTGGGGATTTGGCTCAGTGGTTAAAGCGCTTGCCTTGAAAGCACAATGTCCTGAGTTCGATTCCCAGCACCAGAAAAAAAGAAAACACAATGGATTAGGGATTTAGCTCAGTGGGTAGAGTGCTTGCCTTGCAAACAAAAAGGCCCAGAGTTCACCCCTAGCACTACCACCCACCCCCCGAAAAAGTGAGAGGTTAAAATGTATCTTTGGGGGTTGGGGATTTAGCTCAAGTGGTAGAGGGCTTGCCTAGCAAGCACAAGGCTCTGAGTTCGATCCCCAGCACCTGCCCATCAAAGAAGAAAACACAACAATAAAACCCAAGCTTACAAGTAGAAAAACAGGGCCAGGTGTGGCAGTACATGCCTGTAATCCCAAGACTCAAGAGGCTGAGGCAGGAGGATCACTACAAGTTCAAGGCCAGCCTGGGCTACATAGTAAGTTCAAAGTCAGCCTGAACTACAAAGAGGGACCCTATCTCAAACAAACACAAACAGCAACAAACAAAAATAGAAAAGTACAGAGAAGGTAGACCTAGATGTTATTTAACAGGCGGTCAACAGGAACAACAAACACTTTTCTACTTTATTAAATAAGAACATTTTCATACAGCATTATACTACTCAAGTTGGGTTTTGTTGTCTTTTTTTTTTTTTTTTTTTTTTTGGTTTTTTGAGGCAGGGTCTTGCTATGTAGCTCAGGCTGGCCTTGAACTCACTGTGTGACCTAGGCTGGCCTCAAACTCATGGCAATCCTCCTTGCAATTCTCCTGCCTCAACCTCCTGGAGTGTTGCCATTACAGGCATGGGCCATTACACCCAGCACCATTCAAATTGTTAAAAAAAATTTAGGTTCAATTTGTCTTTGATCATCGTATAAACAGAAAGCAAACTAGAAATATACCTTATTAACTTTCAAATTCTGAGTAAAAACTAGCTGTGTTTAGAAAGTAACACACAAATTATATATCTAAACTACTACTAAACCCAAAAATTATGCTTTCTTTTTATTTTTGTGGTACCAGGGAAGGAACTCAAGGGCACTCTATCACTGAGCTGCATCTCAACCCCTTACTACTTTATTCTGGAGACAAGATCTAACTAAATTGTCCAGACTGGCCTGGAACATCTTTGAGATCTTCCTGCCTCAGCCTCCCAGCAGCTGGGAATGCAGGCAACCACCACCACACCCAGCTCACTCAACTTTCTACTTTCTTTTAAAAATTAGCTGTTACAAGCTGGTCATTGTGGCATACACCTGTAATCCCGGCACTCGGGAGGCTGAGACAGGAAGTTTGCCACAAGCTGGAGGCCAACCTGGGCTCCACAATGAGTCAAGGCCAGCCGGGACTACACAGTGAGACCCTCTTTCAAAAAAAAAAAGTCTCCAATGACATCATAAACGATTCAAAAGGTGCCATTTCTGCAACATGCGAATGAAGATAAAAGCTACTAAATGTCAGATGATTCAAAAACTAGTCCTAGTGATGATAAAGGCACTGGCACCAAAAATGTAAAGAGACTTTTTTTTTTAATCTACTAGCAATTGCACCCAGGGCTTCATACATACTAGGTATGCACTTTACCACCGAGCTTTATCCCCAGCCCATTTTATTTAACTGCTTCTCAGCCTTTGGCTAAGATCAAGTATAGAAATTCATAACCCCTCCCACTATCTAAAGTACTTCTGCCTAAACCATCAGCCAGAAGTCAGAGAGAAGCAGGAAAAAAAAAAAAGAATCTCAAAATGGAAAAATAACTTAGAACTGCAGATGCAGTTCAGTGGTAGAGTGCTTGCCTAGCATGAGCAAGGCCTGGGGTTCAACCTCCACCACTGCAACTCAAAGAAAACAAGAGAAAAAGTCAAGAATGAGACACAGAAATATGAGCTCTTAGCAATGCTTTGAAGCCTCTATATCACCTAAGGTGATCACAGATAAGAGGACAACCTCAGCACCACAGTTATGATGATTACTCATGTCTGGATTTCTAAATTGGTTCCTCCTTCTTGCCTTCCCCCTAGGATAAAACCCGAGCTATATCCTCAGCCCTTTTTTTTGAAATGGGATCTTGGTAAATTGCACAGGGTGGGCATGAACTTGCAATCCTCCTGCCTCAGTCTGCCAGTGTTTGCCACTGTGCCCAGGCTTTAGTTTCTCCTTCTTAAGCATGAAAGCAAAACAAACTGTTGAAAACCTTTTTACTTTTCTTTAAAAAAAAATTAAATTTTACAAAATAAGTAGTTCCTCTTCAGCACCTCACTATTCCTGAGGCTTACAACAAGCACCTGTTTTCATCTGTAACCTAAGTATTTCTCAAACTACCTCCACTCTCGTGTCCAAGAAATCAGATTTTTCTCCCCTACACCTTCTCATGCCTAAGATTTGATGTCCAAATGTTCTTCCAAATTACAAGACTTCTACCCAAAAGAGAAAAAAGCAAATCTGCTTAGGCATGGTGGTGCCCACCTGTAATCCTAGCACTCTGGGAGGCCAAGGCAGGACAATGGGAAGTCTGAGAACAGCCTGGGCAACTTATCAACTTAGCAAGACTACATCTCAGTTTTAAAAAAGGAGGAGGGGCTGGGGATGCAGCTCAGTGTGAAGGCCCCAGGTTCAATTCCCAGTACCACAAAAATAAAAAAAATAAAATCTTGCCTTAAAGAGAGATGGCATGATGAACCCTGACACTTTGAATCTACAGAAGCTGTTACGGCTCTCAAATAGCTATCTTTAACCCTCTTTAGTTAATACTCTATACACCATACTACATTCCACACACTAACTACATAAAATACGCAAAATCTTTATGTGGAGTTACAACTTACTTTAAGGGATCTTCTTGATCACTGTCTATGCTATCAGCTTCACTGTCAGGGTCACCTCTCCATGTCTGATCCACAGTAATGGGTTCCTGGTCCCCATCACTCCAGCTGTCTTCATCTGAGGCAAGGAAGGGAGAGCAGCTATTAAGACTTCCCACCTCTGTAACTCCACCACACAGCTAGATTACTTAATAGATCAACCCAAACCTTAAAATTAAATTTAAAAATTTTAATACAGAAAAGGTCACCAGCTCAGCAGAGTAAACCTAAGCAAACTCTATTTCAAATTCAAAAAAACTGGTGAATACAAACCTAGAATTCTCACCAAATTCCCAAATGAATTAATGATATTGCCAAATATGCTCAAGGCACTAAACTAGACCAAAGTAAGTTTTTTATTAACCTTCTCTGTCCTTTTTTCATTCTAGGACAGGACCTTACCCAGGATCCGGCTGGCTTCACTGCGGCTACTCTCTGGAGTCTGAGATCCCAGTTCCGTCTTCGCATATGAACTCAACTGGCACAACAGTGTTTCCCCCATCGGCCCGGGGCTGCTCTTCTTCATCTGAGCATGAAGCGCTAGGGCGTTCCTACGGGCGTGTTCAGCACAGAAGGACACACTGAGGAGACAAACCATTAACATTTTACAGGCTCCCTCTTGAAAGGGTTCAACCAAGGGGCTGGGGATTTAGCTCAGTGGTAGAGCACTTGCCTGGCAAGCACCAGGCCCCGAGTTCGATCCCCAGCACCAAAAAAAAAAAAAAAAAAAAAAGTTCAGTGATTTTCTCAGTCACTGATCTTTAGATCTCTTTAAAAAATCAAAATGCCTATTATATAACTCCTAAAAAGGACAGTGAAATCGAAGGAATTTAACTAGCCAAAGGTCAACTCATTTGGTTTTTTGTTTTCTTGTACATGGCCCTGGGTTTGATCCCATGCCTGGTAGCCCCGCCTGCATTTGATGTTATTAAAAAGCAATGAAGGTACCTTAACCCAGTACTCTGCCATCAAACAAAACATTCCAACTCTAAAAATGTTGACATTATAACGAATCAGAGAGCCACTTGCACTTTTCAGAATTCTGGAAAGCACATTTTAGTATCAATGCATTGTAGGTGGTAAAATATTACATAGAATTTACAACTAAAGAATACATACAAAATTATCCAGTAAAGTTATGTTTCTACAAGGATATCTTTGTATATGTGAAACTGTAAGTCTTGTCCAAAAGAATTTTGTGCACTATTTAGCAAGCTACAAGGACAGCCAAAAGAGCCAGCACCACAGCACTAAGATAGCTGAGGACATTCCTTCATTTCACAGATACAGGGAAAGACAGGAAGAGAGGAACTACTCTAGGTGACCCAATTCAGGTGCACTTTACTTTCCCTTAAGGCTATGGCCACAATCCCAATTTTACAAGCATGTGACCCAAAACCAAAAGGCTGTTATGCCCTAGTCCACATCACAACATATCTCTGGTCACTTTAAAACTGAAGGGCAGAGGGCTGTGGGTGGGTCCTGGGTTCAATGTCCAGCACAAAACAATAAATCAGTAAAACCTCAACTAAAAAAAGTACATATACCCATCTTTCTTCTCTGGCTTTGGGGCAGCACTGGGACATCTTTTTCCATTCTTCGTGGATATATAACTACACTGCTTGAAGGGCGCATTCTTGTCTTCGAGGATATGCTTAATGCAGAACTCCTGCCCTTCCAGACGAGGCTGAGAGCATGGGCGATGAGTGAATGAACAGGACAAGGGCTCCTGGGTCCTGGGCACCGGCGTGATCCTCCCCCGATTGGTTGGCAAGACGTGAATCCGAATCCTGTTCATACCAAAACCTGTGGGTGACACAAAAGATCAAGACGCCCTATCCTTCGCGAAAATTCCTGCCCACGACATCCGGCTAGAGCGCGGGCAGTTTCTAAAGGACCAGCAGAGTCGGTCTTCCCCGGTGCGCTCCCGGCTCCCCAGACAGGCCTCACTGCCTCCTTTCAGCTTCTTGCCCCGGCGCCTCGCCGCACCCCCAGGACTCGCCGGGCTGCAGCGCCAGGCGAGCGCCGCCGGCCCCACGTGCCCCGCCGCAGCGCCGCGCCCGCCCCGCCCCCGCTCCGCGCGCGCAGCCTTTGTCCCCGCCAGCCTCGCGCTCGGGGCTCGGCCCCGCCCGGCCGCGGGCGCCGCGCAAGCGCCATTTTGTCCCAAGGCTCTAAGCACCGCGGAGCCTGGCTCTCTGAGTCCCATACGAAGGACCGCGATTCTGACGCTGTCTGAGGGAGACGGACCGCTCTGAGCTGACAAAAAGGAGGAGGCAACAAGCTAACTGCAAATACGAATAAGCAACGCCGCCATCTTACCGCTGCGCCGCGCTCCGCCGCGCCGCGTTGCCGGGCCTCTTCTGGCAGGCGCGGCAGCTCCTAACTCTGCCCAGCGCCTTTCCGAGTTCCTCGCCGCTGATTGGCTGCTGCTCCTACGGCGGCGTATCACCATTGGCGGAGACCCGTACCTACCACGTCAAGGAGGACTGACTGCCGAAGAAAATGAGCGGCTGGAGAGGCTGAGACGAGCTGTCTGTCAGCAGCTCCCACCCCATGAGAGTGGGTGGCCGGGAAGGCGGGCCACCCGGCCTGCTCCGGCAATTTTTCCACCACTCCGTACGGCTTCTTTTCAGGCACCTATTCCTGCTGCCTGTGGTCGTACGTACCTCTTTCGTCACCACCACTACTCAGCGGGTGGAAAATCGAACGGAAGCAAGAGAATCTCTGTATGTTTGACTGTTTATACATGAAAAGACTTTAGTGGTCTTTTGTGAGCAGTTGAGTGTGTTTACTGATCATTTGATGTAGAGCGCTCTAAGAAACCTCTTTTGGGTATTCGCCACTGTTAAATGAGTAGTTAGCAATTCCACAGAACAGAATGACTCTAAGGTTATACGTTACGCATGTTTCTTCCGATATCTGGCCACGTATTTCCAACAAGGCATACAGCATTCCTGGGTGCCATGGTCTACACCCAATGATACGAGAAAGAAGAGCATTCTTTAAACACCATCCTCGGGCTGAGTGAGACCTGATTTAGATTCTTGTATGATTAAAACTCCTCAAGCCAGCTGCGGTGGTGCATGCCTGCAGTCCCAGCCCTTGGAAGGCCAAGGCAGGAGGATCACTGCGAGTTCAAGACCAGCCTAGACTACACATCTAGACACTATCTCAGATAGATAGATAGATAGATAGATAGATAGATAGATAGATAGATAGATGATTGATAGATAACCAAAATAAAAATGAAGCCGCAGCCAGATGTGGTGGCACACGCCTGTAATCCCAGCACTCCGGAGGCTGAGAGAGGAGGATCGCTGTGAGTTCCAAGCCAGTCTGGGCTACACAGTTCAAGGCCAGCCCGGACTACACAGAAAGACCCTGTCTCAAAAATAAATAAAAAATAAATTCCCTCAGGGAACACAGACCACCTAAAAGAAACAAAGAAAACAGTTTTTAAATACCAACATTCCAAAGTAAACCCTAAGAGAAATGTCCATAAATCTGTACATTGTGTAAACCAGGCATGCTGGCGCACACCTGTAATCCCAGCATTTGGGAAGCTGAGGCGGGAGGATCGAGGATCAAGGATCGGCGCAAATTCAAAACCACCCTGGGGAGGGAGGCATTTAGCTCAGTAGTAGAGTACTTCCCTAGCAAGCACAAGGCCCTGAGTTCGATCCCCAGCACCCTCAAAAAAAAAAAAAAATTAAAGTCGACCTGAGACTTCATAAGAAGAGAGAAAAATGAATTCTTGAAGAGAATTTTTGAGAATTTGGAATACTTGAGAGCTAATCCTAGAGAAAAGTGAGAAAAAGGATATAAAAAGGGAGGTAACAGTTTGAGCTGGTGCTATACAGGAAGCTGGGTTAGTCTGCAGAAAGAAAACTCTTTAAATCAGAAGAGAACTTTCACAACTTAACCATGTCAACTCAAAGCCTGTAATTCAGCCAATATTCTGCTGTCAGTTACTGTGATTCAACTGGCCTTGCTCTTATCAGAGGCAAAAGTGTCCTTTTGTGCACTAGATCCCATCTCATCTACTCAGGGACATCACATCTCTTTTACATTCTATCTTTCCCATCAGCATATGTAATACTGCAATCTCTTCCATCTTTTTTATTTCTCCTTTATTAGTATATGCTTCCAGTACTCTTCCATTTTAAACATGGCAAAAGTCTTGCTCTTACCTTACCAGCAACTGCCTCATTTCTCTGCCTCTTCCTCTTTACAGAAAAACTCAGAGATTTGTCATATTATGCTGTCTCCAACTTCTTTTCCCATCTTCTCAAGCCCTCCCCAGTTAGGCTTTTCCCATCATCAAATTAATAGTCAAGGGCTGGGGATTTAGCTCGGTGGTTAGAGTGCTTGCCTCGCAAGCACAAGGCCCTGAGTTCGATTCCCAGCACCAAAAAAAAAAAAAAATTAATAGTCAAATTCATCAATGACCTTCACATGCTAAAATCTAATGAATTTCAAGGCTTTATCTTCTTAGACTATTTTGTAACATCAGACACACCTGCCCACTCCTTCCTCCTTAAAACACTTTTCCCCACTTACGACACATTCTAGATCTCCATACTACTACTGATTTTCCTCCTACCTCACAATCACCCAGTCTGTTTTTAAAAGTCTGTTTTCCCTCTTTTCTCCCAACTTGTGAGCACCTGATATTTCTCTTTCCTATTAATCCTCTATTGATTATCTCACCATCTCATTCCATTTATAAGCTTATGACCTCTCAACTGTGTATCTCTGGCCTGGACCCCTCCCTAGAATTCCAGACTCTATCCATCTGTCCATTAGATGGACATTTCAAGTGTTAATGTTCAAGCCAACCTCCTGTGCATCCTATAATCATTTCCACCTCAGTATATAACTCCACCCTTCCAACTGGTCAAGGCCAAACGCTGGGAATCATACTTCATCTATCACTAGTGCTCATTATCTTGAGCACCTGCAAGCTGCCACTTATTTCGTCTCTTACTAAACTGATGTGAGAGCCTCTTTGCCTTTGACTCCTACAATCTATTTTGAACATGGAGGCCCAAAGGAACATTTTAATACCTAAGTAGGATGTCACTTCTCTGCTCAAAACCTCCCAATGGTGTCTGTCTCAGTCACTTGGGCTTTATAGTGGTTTCTAAAGCCCTACAGTGTCTGGCTATCTATTGCTTCTCTAGTTTCACTTTCTACCACCCTCTCCACCTCACTGTTTCCATACCAGCTACACTGGATCCCTTGCTATTTATTTTCCTTGTTTTTTTGAGACAAGGTCTCGCTATGTAGTTCAGGCTGGCCTCAAACTCATGGCAATGCTCATGCTTCTGCCTCCCGAGTGCTGGGATTACAGGTGAGCACCACCATGCCCGGCTGCTATTTGTTTTTGCTGGGTTTTTTTGGTAGTGCTGGGGATTGAACTCAAGGCCTTGCACTTGCTAGGCAAGCACTCCCTTGCTATTTCTTAAACATGCCAGCAGCATGTTTTCACCTCAAAACCTTTGATGTTTCAGATTTTTCTGAAGTGATCCTGGAATGATTTTGCCTCAGTTATTCCCCTGGCTTGCTCTGTTGTTTTTGAGTGTTAGGTGAAATGAAGGAGATTTCACAGTACAAAAAAGATAGCCCAGGGGCTGGGGATTTAGCCCAGTGGTTAGAGTACTTGCCTTGCAAGCACAAGGCCCTGCGTTCTATTCCCAGCACCAAAAAAAAAGATAGCTGAATGGGACAATATAAAATTCATAAACTCAACCCAAAAAAGAAAAAGAGGCCCAAAAGTGAGAATTTACTATGAATATAAATCTCTAAGAGGAGCCATAGAAGTCTTTTAAAGGGATTTAGCTTTCTACCGAATGTTGAATGGTAGCAGTATCTTTAGCCCTCAAACACGTCCAGGAGGGCAAGATATAATGTAGGCATTGATCATGAAATGAAGCCTAGCCCCTAATCAATTCATTTAACATGACTTATATTGGGGCTCCAGCTGTACTATAATTTTATATTGATTTCTATCTCATCTGTGCCCAAGGATGACAAGATCAGAATTCCTAAACTGCCAGCAACTTCAACAAAAAAAGAAGTGTATCAAATAAAAATTGGAGCCCACTGTGTTCTCTCTTGCATAGTGGCCTGCCCTCAACCTGTAGGGTGTACTTCTTCTCCCACTTTTACTTGGCCCAAACTTATTCTATAGAGCCTGTTTCTTTTCCTACTTTTACTTGGTCCAAAGTCACTCTGCAGAGCCTGTTTCCCTTCCTACTTTTAACAAAACTTTGCTATCATTAAAAAAAAAAAAGAAAAAGAAATCAGAGGACTGGGGTTATAGCTTGCTTAGCATACACCAAAACTTGGTTCAATTCCCAGCACTGCCCCCCTCAAAAAAGAAATGCTTGCCTACCAAATAAAAATTTAGCTGGGAATTTAGCTCAGTGGTGCACAAGGCCCTGCATTTGATCCCTGGCACCAAAACACAAAAAAATTTAAAGTAACCAATCTTAGAAAATCAGAAGAAATGAACAGAACCCAAATGACTTTTTCAGAAGTGTGTGTCATGCTTCATTCTATCCTAAAAATTCTTTCCCTTAGGCCGGGCATGGTGGCACATGCCTGTAATCTCACTTGGGAGGCTGAGGCAGGACTGCTGCAAGCTCAAGGCCAGCCTGGGCTAGTGAATTGAAGGGCAGCCTGAGCTACATAGATACTCTGTCTCTTTAAAAAAAAAAAAATTCTTTTCCTTAAGTGTATCTGTAAGATTTACCATGTGTATATGGTTTTATGATGTCCCAAGATGTGTATTCACTACCAATTTTTCCAGGCACTATCAAGAATGTTCTTTTTTCTTCAAAATATATTTTCTGCCAAATACACTGATATGTCTGTCCTAACATTTGGGTTTTTCAAAGACACAAGATACAATTACAAAATGTTGATAATGCTTGCTAAGTAAGTGTTGCTATCATCTGTTAGAACTATTTTTTTTTTTTTTTTTTTTTGCTTAAAAGTTACTTTCAGGGGTTGGGGATTTAGCTCAGTGGTTAGAATGTTTGCCTAGCAATCACAAGACCGAGTTTGATCCCCGGCACCAGGGGAAAAAAAAAAGTTACATTCAGGTATTCAAACACAAATATAGCAAAAATTGTTTCCCCTTGATAACATACTTTATACTACCAGGTTTACTATGGCCAAATCTTAGGTCTTTCCAATGGACTCAATCCCTATAGATTTTGCATGCTAAGAACACAATACTGTACTACCAAAACAAGTTGGGCACGGTGGTGCAAGCCTGTAATCCCAGCATCTAGGAGGCTGAGGTAGAACTGCTGTGAGTTTAAGGCCAGCCTGAGTGACACCCTGACTCAAAACAAAACAAAACAAAATATACTACCAAAATTCAAACAAAATGGGCTGAGAGTGCAGATCGCCGTTAAAAAGACTGCTTGCCTAGCATGTGTCCCCACATTCCAGAAGCAAAATGGCAATAGCACCAATAAAATGACAGTTAAAGACTAAGGACTAATTAAAGGACACCGTACATATAAACACCAACCAGATGAATGTTTTATCATTAACATTTATTGATGGGATGGATAAATACAGATTGAGAAACATACCTGACAGCAAGATATCAAACTGAGAGCCAGACTATAAAATGTACACAACGTCCTTCAAATGTTTTAAAAATTTGTTGAATTTTTTTTTACAAAGAGCCCTTGTGAGAATGGTCACTTGCATCCTATTGTTCACATCACAGCAGGAGAGATCTCAAGAGGAGCATCCAAAACTGGGTGCCCTGAAGAGAACAGTGGCAACTGCAGAATAATATACTAAGGAAGGACTCTTAAAAGTAATACAAAGAAACAGACAAAAATCTCACCACAAAATTGTACCTGAGTGACATAAATTTGTAAAGTGTTTTACTTTTTTGTTTTTCCTTTTTGCTCTTTGGTCTGATAAAAAAAAAAAACGGACAGTTTTAAGTGTATGAAATACGATGGTTGGACAAGGTCAGTCTCAAGTTCAGGAACCCAGGTTAACCCTAAATTAGGCTTTTGCATTCTTTTCTTTGGGTGCTTAAGCCAGACAACATATCTACTTGTAATCCCATTATGATCAATGACTAATCAGTTCTTCAGCCTTCACTGAAGAGTTCCCAATTACCTAATGGAGACACTTGCTCTGGCTTCGATTAGCATGCTGTCAAGCATCCCTCTCCAAGCTCACTGTGGCAACATAAAACCGAGTCTCTCTTCATTTAACCATGAATACACTCACAAAGGGGAAAAGTACACACTGCTTTCTAGTAAACATTATTTTTCTTTCACTTCCCTTTCCAATGCCAAGATCATATTAAAAACTTTAGAAACATTAAAATGGAAAGCTCTCCCACTTAAAAAAAAGAAATTCTGATTCCAGACTGTTCTATTACAGTACCAGGCTTGGTTCAGACTTACATCCACAGAGGGATTGAAAGATAAAACTTGACGGTATGGTACAACATTTTCCAAACCATCAGAAGCCAAAACTCAGCTGGGTGTTAGCAACCAGCAAGAGACCTTTGGGGAGGTGTCAGAATCACTGAAAGCTCAGTAGGTGACAGTGGGCTATTTCTCACCATCTGGTGGATTGCACAGACCACTTAAATTCTCCCAAACCCAAGAGAATAAAATTTTCATTTCAACTTCAAGATAGTCTAGCTTCTCCCCTTTCCCAGCATTAGTACCAAAATAATTCATCCATAAAATAAATCTTTAAAAAAAAAAATCAGTTCCCAAAATAAAAGAAACGCTTAAGATCCAACCATGCCAGGAAAGATAGGGCCCCTCGAATTGTCTTTGTCCAGAAGCAAGGTATCAGTGGTATGCACTTTCAATATGAAGAATTAGGTAGTAGAGGCTTAAGAAAACCCAGCAGGATTATTACCATGATTTTACTTCTATATTCAATCCACTGCTGTTTGCAACTCAAGATTTTAAACTTTTTCTATCAATACCAGTGCAGCCAATATAGAACTATATATGACATACTAAATCAAAACACTAAAATCATTTAAAAGGAGATATGGAAATACGTTGATTCATGAGTGAGACGACTAGACTATCACCTAAGTATTTTCTAAAGCCAAAAAGTGTAACTGATACCTCAAAAAAAATCACACTGGATTTAGATTAATGCTTCACTAAGAGCTCAGCCAACAGCAACACAGGTATCTGATTAAAAGCCCTTAGGATAATCCACAGGTATTTGTTTCTGCCAACATGAAAGTCAAACAAAATTTTAGGAATGAGATTTACAAAACTTACCATCATCACTCATCCTTGTCAGTCTAGGTTAAAAGAAAAAAAGCCATGTTTATTAGACTAACTTTGGATATATAAATCCCATCTGTCACCCTTGAAGGTGTGAACAAAGACATATCTTGGAAATTTTATTAAGTTTACAGAATTTGGACACTATGCACATTACCTGACAGGTACATCTGCTAAATCAAAGATAATCCAGCACCTAAGGCAGAGCCAGTAAGGAGGCTCACGACATGCAGATCCGTAACAATGATCAACAAGTGCAGACTTCACAACATAAAGCAGCTGTTCAGCCAGTAAGCATGTTTTCCTAGTTCACTCCTGACAAGTTCTAACTAAGGACAGAACATGGATAACTGCTATGACACTGCTATGACATCAAGCAGCTATGTGCCTCTGTGAAATGGGTGCATGTGATTAGAAAATATGTGACACTGATGAGAACAATTAAAAGCTGAAAGAAACATTTTCATAATCAAACCAGTGATCATCAATTCCACAAAAGTATAGATGCAAACAAAATAGTGCCTTTCAGGAAGGAGGGATGGGAAACATTCTATCAAACAAAATTAATGCAAAGCCTAAATTTAATAAGCACAACTATACATCCACCAATTAGCTGGCACAAAACAGCAATTATCAATCAGAAGAAAATGATCTATAAAAGTTACATGACATTCAAGATGTATCACATATTTATAGGTCAGCAGAGAGCTCCTTATTTTACCCAGCAATGGCAGGGACTCCATATACCCGAAATAGGCGAGGCAGGGCACTAGTGCGTTCACCTTCAGTTAAAGTTTAGGACTTCCCACAAATTCCTTCCTACATTAGGTCAATACATCATCAATAGTAATTGCCTCAGTTTTTTTCCCCCAAAGTGTTCCTGGCAAGCAGCAGCAGCACAAGTACTTCTCTCTAGAATTTCCAATGCAAAGAATTTTTCCCTAAGGACTATTTGGTGTGATGGAAGCTGCATTAAAAACAAGACAAAAAAAAAAAAAAAACCCAGAAAAATTCAAATTGCACTATCTTTTCCCTAGCAAAAAAAAAAAAAAAGACCACATCAAATGATCTGTGGCTACGGGGCATTATCAGTTAGTCAACTTGGCTTAGAATTCTTTCTAGCCAAGATTTCTTGCAAGATTTCCTTCCTTATAAAAAATGTTTACTCCTAACATCTAGGATAAACCTCTGTAACAGGACTTCTGACCATTTTTTAAAGAATTCGTCTCTCCTTAAGAACCTGTTTAGAATCTAAAGTCACAAGTGGAGGACAATCTAAACATAGCATATAGTTGGCCAGGCTTGTGACCGTCACTCATGGCACCAATACTGCTAAATTCATGAGCTCAGATCTTCCAAGTTCTATAGGCCACAAACACTTAGTTTTTTGCTTTCAGATATGCAAATTAAAAGCAAGGCTTACATTCATAATGTAATTTAAAATACAGTATCTGAAGAATTCCAAACCACAATTTCATTGTTTCCAGTATTCTCTAGCTCCACAGCTTTTCCCAAAACTAGTCCTGTATGGTATGGGCTTGTCATAGGAGGACACACATAGCACACCCCCCTTCCTTGCAATGACTCTGAGAAGGCTCACATTTGAACACTTTCCCAAAGCCCAACTACAAGAAAAAATGCACCCAATTCTGCAGGGCAGAAGCTGACCTTGTTCTTTAACTCTGCTTCCTCAACCCCACCTCCGTCTTGCACTAAAATGAAAAAGGGGGTAAAAAGGAAGTTCTTGTAATAGAGTTAGGTGACAGGTCATTGGCTGCACTTGTCCAAACTAAAAATTAGATGGCTACCGCTCAATTACGATATAAAGAAAGGGGGAATTTCCATGTCAAACACATGCTTCTTCCTTCATGTTCTCAAGACCAACCATATTCTCTCTAGCAGACTGCTGGAAGGTGAAAATGGTAAAGGATGAGGTGGAGGCAGGGGATAAAACATGATTTTTAAACACACACACTTAAAAACACATCCACGCGTACATACACTCTTAAAGGTCTCAACACTTCAAGTGGCCTGAGCCTACTTCAGAACTCTTGGCCAAAGCCTACCCTCCCACCCACCCTGAACGTACTCCCACCCTCCATCCCGCCCATCAGGAGTCATTGCTATGTACCTCATACACACAGCAAAATCCCTATCCCCTTCCCAGTTATATAAAAAAACTAAACAGATAACTTACTTTCATTAAATTATTTTTTTAAAGTCTCTTAAAAGATTTTGACGTTTAAATACTTCCTCTCTTCTGATAAATTAAAACACATGTTTCAGTTCTGGTAAGAAGAGGGAAGATAACTATTCCGATCAACCTAATTAGGAGGTGGAGAGGCCAAGAATAGAGAAAGTATTCTTAATCCTTCACAGTTTCAACACATCCCACCTTTCTAATACCAGTAAAAACTATAATAGTTCAATGTATGAGGCAGCACATATAATAACCAAGGCCCTCTACCACCCTCCGACCTATGTTTCAGTATCAATTTATTCCCTAATCCAAAAAAGGTGACATATTTCATAAGGGAAGTAATTCTAGTCCACTATCAGTAGTCAAAAAAAAAAAAAAAAAAAAGGTGTTTTTTAGAGAAGTTTTTTTCTCCTCTTCTTTGTCTTTTTTACTTAGGAAGTGGTGGAAGTGGTGGAGGAGGTTCTGATGGTAGAGGTGGTGGCCGGGGTTTGTCTGTATTGCCAGATCTGGAGGAAATTCCACTAGCCCGTGGATTCAGATACTCACTATATGAGTGAACAAATTCAAATGCAGGGGGCTGAGTGGGCTGGACACCTTGGGCACTGAGCAGGGAATGAAGCATATTCACAGTATCTTGATAGTCTATGGACTGGGTTGTGTTGTGACCATTGGCCCCAGTGGGGCCTTTATCCAGTTTCATGTGAGGAACCCGAGATTTACAGCTGGGCTGTGAAAAGGGAAGGCCACTTGTGTCTGAGCTATGCCCAGGCAACTGGGCCATTGTAGGAAGGGGAGGGAAAGAATAACTTAAAGAGGATTTAGTACTCTTGGCAATCTTGGCTGGATGATCAAATACTGCCCCTCCAGTCTCTTCAGGTGGGGGCCTTTTACGAGTAGAGCTGGAAGAAGAGAAAGAACTAGACATGCTATAGGTTTTGTGTGCTAAGGTGCTTGCCTGGCTGCTGCTATGTTTTGGGTCACCTGGACGTTTGTTCCCAGCACTAGCTGGAAGCTGTGAGTGAGAGTGCTTGTGTGAATGGTGATTATGATGATGATGATGATTAGATGGGTGAGTCTTGTGCTTTTCTTTGTGCTCTCTGCTCTTTGCGACACTGTCCTCTACAGAATTGTGCTTATCAGCTGGAGCGTGGACCTTAATGCGCATTTTTATCTCCTCTGGTTTTGAAGAGGTAGCTTTATCTCCACCAGCCACTGGGAGTCTCATTTTAAGAGCTGCTTTGTCAGTCTTTTCCAGAAAAGGATGTTCTGGATTTTCTGTGCCCTTCATGGGCATTTTAAGAATGACTGAAGAATGGCTATCATGATGAGACAGAAGATTCTGGGCAGCATATGCATACTGTGACTTCACATTGGCCTCCATGTTTTCTAGTTGCCTCTTCTGGGCAGCCAGCTCTTCTGCGTGCTTTGCACGGTATTCTTTCAATGACACTTTAGCTGATGGCACACTCTTACTACTCTGCTTCTGGGAAATAAATGCATTTGAGCCATCTTGTTTCAATGAATGATCAATTCCCATAAGTGCTAAATTCTCATTAGTCCGATGACCCTGAGGAGGTTCTAGTTTAAAAGGAGGTTGAGAGGACAGCCAACGCTCGCCCTGCAACATCTCCACGCTGGATAAGTTGCTAGATGACTCTCCAGAGACTGGAAGCGAAGGCACTGCACTCGTAGTAGAAGTAGTTGACATGCTCATTAAACCTGCAATAGTTGAGTCTGAAGAGCTCTGGGAGATCATATTGAGGATCGTCTGCTCTGAAGTATTTTCATCTGCTCCCCGGTCATCTGCTTTTGTTTTCTTGGCAGGCTGGCATGCCTAGGATGAAGCAAATAATATCTCTTCAGGTGACTTATTATTAAATGGAAATACATTAAGATAAGTAGATTGTACTTGCACTGAAGTTCTGGAAAGGCTACCCCAACATGAGAGCCAACAAACACTAGCCTTTAGAAGATTTTAAAACTGTCCATCAAGAGTCATAGAAATCTACAATGTTACAAGGCAAAAGCATTTGTGCTTACCTAATGGTCATTCATAAACATCAAAATGACTGCTTATGATTGTAACACATTGTAAAATTCTACAAATTTTGGTGAGGTTTTATGTCAAAGTGAAAGGTAAACTCTGCTCTCACCTCTACTTCTAACCCTAAACTACCATCAGACAAACATTTTCTTCAGCTCTCTCAACTCAAGAGAATGATAAATAGAGCTTCTCAGTCTGGATTTAGGAGAAAGGAGGGAAACTTTTTTTTTTTTTCCTCTTAATTAGGGACCTGCTATTTACTTCAGGCTGGTTCTTGAGCTCACTAGGTAGCCCAGGCTGGCCTGGAACACATAGTGATGCTCCTGCCTCAGCCGTAGGCATGTGCAATCATGCCTGGCAAAAGGGGGGAAACTTTGAGCATGCTAAGCACATGCTCTACCACTGAGCCACACGCCCAGTCCCAAGCGAATTTTTCTAATGTATTTATTTTTGTGGTACTGGGGATAGAATCCAGCACCTTGGTACTGAGCTACCTCCCCACATATTTTATTATTTTTAATTTTGAGACAGGGTTTTGCTAAGCCCCTAAGTTGCTCAGGTTTGGCTTGAATTTGTAACTTTCCTGCCTTAGTCTCCCAGGGTGCTGGGATTATAGGCATGTGCCACCACACCAGTTAGTAAATGTTTTTCAACAATCTAACACTGGAAAAAAACAGAAGGAATCATTCCGTTATTCATAAAGAAGACTTTAAAAATATTTGAAATACAAATTTAGACTGCAAACTGTATAAAAACAAAATTCTAAACCCATTTTAAAAGTAGGTAATGTCAAAGATAAAATTATGCCACACATGGTGGTACACGCCTGTATTCCCAGCACTCAGGAAGCAGAAGCAGAAAGACGGTGAGTTCAAGGCCAGCCAGGACCACATAGTGAGACCCTGCCTCCAAAACAGCCAATATTCTTGTTTTACTCCTAACAGTCTCCACACATAAAATATTCAAGCAACACTGCTGACCAAATAATCATATCATAGGCATTACACAACACAAAGCAAAGCCTGCCATCACCCACAGACTCTGACTTCTGGGCTGGTATACAAGCTATGCAGTTAAGTCATGATTAATGCATAACTATGAAAAGGGAAATCCTAAGACACGTATCCTATTCTGGCATATCCACTAGTACAGTCAAAAGAAGGAACAAGCTGATGGCATAATTCTTACCCTCCAATTCCAAATGCGTTTGAGCCTGTTGGGAGTCTTCTCTAGAATCTGTAGAAATTCATGGGTCAGTTCTAAAAATAAAGCATTAAGAAAAACTCAGAGAAACAGAGGTAATGAAACAAGAACAACCTCAACTAACTCACTATTTTCAACTAAAGTCACTTTGGGCAGGTAAGTGACAGATCAAGAGCAAGTGTTTTCAATGTCCCTTACTCTAAAACTTACCATCTAAAAGTTCCAATGTCACAGTGGCGTCAACATACTCCCACCAGTGCTTTCCATCAGTTGAGACTGGGATCTCCCAGTTGGACCACTTGCAAGCCAGATGGATGCAGACACAGGCCACTACAGGAGGTGTGTACTGCAGGCTAAATGTGGTCAAATGCAGGCTGACACCAGAGGGAGGGAAACAGAGAGTGTCATGAGCTCTCAATTCTCAACCCAAAGCTAAAACTCTCCATTATGTTTAAAAAAAAAAAAAAAAAAAAAAGGAGAGCAAGAAGAACCATCCTTCTCTGATTCCATACTCAGTATAACCATTTTTCTATTAACCCACGGCTCAGGTTAGCATTTCTAAATTTCCTGACTATATCATTCAATCTGTATAATGACTAGAAAAAAAAAATTCTCAAAAAAATTCTAGACCAGCATCCAAGCTCAGAAGTTAGCGCTTATTACCTATTATCCCACGAATAAACTCAGAATGAGGAAAATTATATTATTTTTGTTTTTAATCACTAAATCAATACTTAAGGAAATATCCTAGAAATTATCTTTTGCCAATCACAATTCTGATCTATTTAGAATAATGAACAACTGCTCTTCCAAGTACAAATATACTTGACTGGTGGTTTATTTGAAAATTTCTCATGTCAGGTTATAAAACAAGTTGAACTTCTTAGCCCTGAAAGTTATTACAGTTATCTTTGGTTTCCATAAACAAACTATACTAGAGAACAGAAATGAAAGCAAGCAAGTCACTTGGTACTACAAGTTTATGTGCTAATCATTTTTCTAAAGAGGAAGAAGGAAAGCATTACAACTCTTCACAGCCATAAGTGCCCATTTGTTTGGACACAGGGGAAGAAAAAAAAATCTTTCAAAACACAATTTTGAGGGGAGGATGCTGGGGATCAAACTCAGGGCTCTACCACTTGAGCTTAATCTCCAACCCCTAAAATATAATTACTGCAAAATCCTCCAAGTTAGATTTTTTTTTTTTTTGTGGTGTCGGGGATCGAACTCAGGCCCTTGTGCTTACAAGGCAAGCACTCTAATCACTGAGCTAAATCCCCAGCCCCTCCAAGTTAGATTTTTAACAGTTATTACCAATAAGCCTAAATTTACGCAAACTTTCAGAACTGTGTTCTTGGGTATTTTACAGCAAAGTAACACACACACAGAATTGGGTGGGCTATCAATTACTAAATACTTACAGACCTAAATAATTATATCACCTTACCAAATTAAAAAGCACCAGGAAATTTAAGGTGCAAGATGAAAATTGGGTAGGGGAAAAAACCTCAAAAACACAACATTCACCAGAAAATTGTCTATAACACACTGGTCAAAGAATATTACCATGCCTGGGTCTCTAGATTCTAGTTTAGTAAGTCATTCTATATATCCAGATAAAGACAACAATGCCAACTCAAGTCCAGTCCTTAAAAGCAATCAATCAACCATTCAATGAGTAAATAAATGAAATATAAACCTGTTGGTTGCCATGAAATAAGACGTCTGTGCTAAGTCCTTGCTTGCTAAAAAAAAAAAAAAAAGAAGAAAAAGGTTAGTTCCATTTATTCTCAAGAAATATTTACAAAACAGTTATTATTTGCAAGGTATTGCTACTAGACTGGTAAATGAGGCAGTAATGATGCCCAATCACCTGATGTTTACATTCTACCAAATGAAATAATCTTTTTGGGGGGTTGAAGATTGAACCCAGAGATTCATACATGTTAAACACATGCTCTACGACTGAGCTATTACACTCACGGCCCCTAATGATTTCTGATTTTAATGTTAATAATTATACTGCTCCCAGAGCCAGAGACTCAGGCTTTCTTCTGCACACCAAGTACCGGATGTCCTTGTTTAAAATGCAATTCCTGGTCCTGCTCTCTTGAGTTTGATTTAGGATGCTTGGAGAACCACCCAAGTGTTTATTTTTGCTTTTGGTTTTTTTCGTGGTGCTAAGGATCAAATCCAGAGCTTCAAGAAAGCTAGCCAAGCACTACCACTCAGTTACATCACCAGGACCAGTACAAGCACTTTTTAGGGACAAGATTTTACTATCCTCCCAGGTTGGCCTCAAATCTGAATTCAAAATTCCCTGAAAGTGAGATCAGAATTTAGAAGACTGATATATTTGGGAAAAGTAACTTTTTGCTTATAAATAATAAAAGATTTTGGCAGGCACTGTGGCCCACCCCTGTAATTCCAACACTTGGGAGGCTGAAGCAGGAGAACCACTGAAAATTTGAGGCTAGACTGGGCTACACGGTGAGTTCAAGGCCAGTCTGAACTACATAGCAAGACCCTGTCTCAAGAAAAAAAAAAAAAAAAAAAAGATTTTAATTGAGTGGCCGGTGACTTAACCCCCAAACCATCGACTAATATAAATAGCTTAATATATTACATTATAGTGAAAAACACATTCCTCCTTCAAAAAAAAAAAAAAATCCACTCTGAATAATAAAGCAATTTTTATTGTCTATAGAACTTAAGTCTTTTAAAAATTGACACAGGGTTGGGGATTTAGCTCAGTGACAGAGCACTTGCCTAGCAAGTGCAAGGCCTGGAGTTCCATCCCCAGAACCACCTCCACAAAAAATTGACATACAGTCATCTCTTTTTAACCCTATCTTTGCTCAATGTAAATATTTCGATGCTTTCAAATAAAAAAAGCTGGGGCTGGGGATTTAGCTCAGTGGTCAGAGTATCTGCCTCAAATAAAAAGAACTTGGAAAAACTGAGATTTTTTTTATATGAAACCCACATTATTACAACATAAAATAAGGCCAATTATCAGTACCAATTATGAAGCTCTAAAGGCATTTAACTGCACAAGGGTAACCAGATACTTTATTTTATTGATTGATCGATTGTGGTGCTGGGGACTCTATCCAGGGACTGTGATTGTGCATACTAGGCAAGTGCTCTACTGCTGAGCAACACCTCTAGCCCCAGATATTCTTGATGCTACTGTTTAAATGAAATTTGAGGGACTGGGGATACAGATCAGTGGTTGAACTACTGCCTAGGATGTCTAGGGCCCTGGGTTTGACCGCCACTGCAAGAAGAACAATAATTCTGCTGGACATGGTGGTGCACACCTGTATTTCCAACACTCAGGAGGCTGAGGCAGGAGGATCAGTGTGAGGTTTTTATTTTTTTTTTTGGTGCCAGAGATCGAACTCAGGGCCTTGCACTTGGTGGGCAAGCGCTGTAACCACTGAGCTAAATCTCCAGCCCCTGTTGTGAGTTTGAGGCCAGTCTGGGGTACATAGTGAGTTCAAGGCCAGCCTGAAGTACAGAATGAGACACTGTCTTAAAAAAAAAAAAAGCTAGGAATATAGTTTATTATAAAAACCCTAGGTTCAATCCCCAGTGAAACAAAAACAGGGGGCTGGGGATTTAGCTCAAGTGGTAGATCGCCTGCCTAGCAAGCTCAAGGTCCTGAGTTTGATCCCCAGCACTCCTTCCGCAAAAAAGATCATCTAGAAAGCCTGTTATCCACCTTAAAATTACAGTAGGATCACTCACTCCCAAGACCTCCTTAAAACTGCCATTAAAGGAGGGAGGAAGGGGTGAGAGGAGAGGACGGGAATGAGAAAAAAAGAAGCAACAAGATATATCATGTACAGGTACAAATACCCTATGATGAATATTATCACTATGTACATCTAAAATGTACCATTAAAATAAATTTTTAAAAGAACTGTCATTAAATATAACCTGGTGACTTTTCAAATACCCTCAAAAGGTTAACTCTCTTTAGCTAGAGATCATCTAAAAACATTAATGATATCAATCCCAATAGGAAAACTCCAAGCCAGAACCAATCATTTTAAGACAACTGGGCATTTCAATTCAACTTTAGGCCAAAGAAGCTGTGTTATGCATTTTATACAGCAAACTAGAGCCTCTAAATGATATAACAATTTAAGACAATCATCTCAAGTTGGGATAACTTACCTCGAACAAGTTGGGTACACTTTACCACATGTGTATGTGGGTGATCGATTGTTAGTTCAAATCCTTTAAGAAAAGATTAACCAGTTAAAAAAAAAACCCTAAAAATATTCCACACATTTTATATTTCTTTGATCTCAGTTATTATTAAAGGCCTCCCTCGTTTCTCTCTACCCAAACTGCTGTACAGATGCTAAGAATCACATAAAGTACGCAGCGTATTTTCCTTGAGGGTGCATTATCTCCAAAGTTGCTTACAATGAGCTTTAGGGTACCAATAAGACTTGAAAATCACCAACAAACCTAAAACCTAAAATATCTTTTTTTTCAGGTACAACAGAACATAATATAAGGTTGGAAGAAGCAAGTCACTCAAAAGATCACTACCTTCTAAAATTTAAAGCCAGGTGTGCTTGTGTACACCTGTAACCTCAGCACTTGGGAGGCTGAGGCAGGAGGATCACCATGAGTTTGAGGCCAGCCTGGGCTAAATAGTGAGTTCAAGGGCAGCTGGAACTACACAGCAAAACCGAGTTTCAAAAGAAAAACAAAACAAACAAAAAAACTTTGAGGAAAATATTTTAAAACCTATTCCTCTCAGTTGGGCCTGGTTGCACATACCTATAATACCACTACTCTGGGATGCTGAGGCAGAATTCCCACATCAAGACTAGCCTGGGCAGTTTAGGGAGACTCTGTTTCAAAATAAAAATATCCTCGGGATATAGCTTAGTGTGAAAGACCTTGGGTTCAATATCCAGTACAACAAAACAAAAATACAACAAAACCCTATTCCTCTTACCTCAGTTTATCCAATCTCAAACGGTCTGGTTTGTTTTGTTTTTGAGTCAGGATCTTGTTAAATTTCCCAGACTAGCCTCAAACTTGCAGTTCTCCCACCCCAGCCTCCTAACTAGGTGGGATTACAAGCATGTACCACTGGGTTGGGTCTCAGTGGTTTTTACCAAAATTATTTAAGTAGAATCAGTGTGTCTATAAAAATTGTCTTTGTGAGCTCAGTTTGGTGGCACAAGCCTGTAGATCTCAGCACTTGGGGAGGCTAAGTCAGGAGGATTTCCAAGAATTCAAGGTGAGCCTGGACTACATAGTGAGTTTAAGGACAGTCTGGGCTATACAGCAAGACCCTGACTAATCAATCAATCAATCAATTAATCAATCAATCAATCAATCAACTTTGAGTATATTCCCTCTCTTGATAAATAAAATTTTCTAGATACAAGAAATTCAACTGAGAAATTTACATGATGTAAATTATTCTAAAAGGCTAACTGATTTCTGTGACTTAGATCTTAGTAGTTTCTACATTAAAATACTACTATAAATTATTCCACTGGAAAAATACGATTTCCCCTGATATGTGTTGACCTCGAAGATCTACTTACAGTTAACTAGCAGAAACTAACTCCTCAGATATATGTGGAATCACTCAGTACCTATCTGTATGTGCAAAAAAATGCAGCTGTACCAATGATTTTCTTACACAACTCACAAAATTCTACTATACTGAGATGAGAAAAATGATAGCTCAACAGAATAAGAAAAACATAAACCAGGCATGGTGACACATACCTGTAATCCTGGCACTCAGGAGGCTAAAGCAGGGGCATCACTGCAAATTTGAGGCCAGCCTGGGCTACATAGTGAGTTCTAAACTACATAGCAAGACCTGTCTCAAAAAATAGCCAGGTGTGGTGGCACACGTCTGTAATCCCAGCACTCCAGAGGCAGACACAGGAGGATCACCACGAGTTCGAGGCCAGCCTGGCCTACATAGTGAGACCCTGTCTCAAAAATCCAAAAAAAAAGCCCCCAAAATGAGAAAAACAAAATCCTACTTCTATACTTATTATGTAAACCAGAGTTGTCCATGCAACCACTATAGCTTCAGTTCCTCCACTTCCACTGTTATGCTAACCAATCACTGCTTACAAACATCTTGTTTTTAAATAAAAGATGAGAATTTATTTGAAGATGGGGAAGGCAGAAAA
>PVJO010006924.1:0-85614 GCA_004026905.1 Hystrix cristata | reverse complement strand
GCTGGACGTGATGTTAGTAAAGCTGATGAAGCAATGAGGATGCTTGCTTTAGCCTTCCCCAAATCCTCCCCTTCTGCTTTTTTTCTTTTTCCTTCTGCTCTTGATGCTTCTTCCCACTTTTTCTCAAAACCTTCTAGAAAGAATTTTAGTATTCAGCAACCTAGTATGAGTACATGTTAAGTCTCTAAAGGATATTTCCATTTATCATTAATTAAAGGTCTCTAGACTATTGAGGGAATTTTATTTTTTTTAATTTTTATTTTTACCAAGAACATGTATTGGTACATTGTATACATAACGATCATAATCAACATGGTTATTTTGTACCTGTACATGATGTATCTTGGTTTTCCCCCCTCTTCCCCTCCCCTCCCTTCCATTCACCCACCTCTCTCTATTTGCAACAGGTTTATTTACATTTTTCCATTTTTTCCCTTTCATCTTACTTTTCTTTTAACCTTCCTTCTTTATCCCCCTTTTCCCTATCTAGTTCTCCTCTCTTTTGAATACTATCTTTTTATTTTCTTGTATATAATATCTATTATACCCCTTTGTCCTTATTTACACTTATGGTTTCTCATACCAGAGAAACAATTCAATGTGTACTGATAAGTGTCTGATTTATTTCACTTAATAGTATGTTCTCAAGGAACATCCATTTACTTACAAATGACTGTAATTTATCCTTCTTTATGGCGGTGTAGTACTCCATTGTGTAGAAAAACCACATCTTCTTTAGCCATTCATCAGTTGTTGGGCATTTAGGTTGTTTCCAAGACTTAGCTATTACAAATTGTGCTGCTATGAACATGGTTGTGCATATATCACTGTGTTATGATGATTTTAATTCTTCTGGGATGATACCCAGCAGAGGAATAGCTGGGTCAAATGGAACCTCTAGTTGTAGTTTTCTGAGGAATCTCCACACTGATTTCCACAGTGGTTGGACCAGTCTGCATTCCCACCAGCAGTGGAGGAGGGTTCCTTTTTCCCCCGCAGCCCTGCCAGCACTTGTTATTGGTTGATTTCTTGATAACAGCTATTCTTTCTGGAGTGAGATGGTATGTTAAAGAATATATAGCAAGTCCCTCCTTTCTCAGATGTTAGTCACCTCCTGGTAAAATCTCAAGGGTTAAGAATCAGCCAATGCACACTGGTTCCCTCTGTGTCGTACAATACTAGATTACTTACTTTTTTTCTTAGGTGTCCAGCACTTGAGCCCACTGTCAGTCCATTTCAAGGTGCCCTGGTCCTTTCTGGGTTTTCCTGGATCTCAAAGCATCATCCTTGCTGCACATGGGGCCTCCTAGGTCCCTGTGATACAAGTCTGTGTTCATCATCAAATATAATTGGTGTGGTCAGTGCCATTTTAGTTGTGAAATGTTTTGAGTATCACCTCTATTACTATCTCCTTAATTATACTTTTCACTGTTAACATTATGAATTAAGGCAGCTTTCTACTCCCCCATCAATCATGACAAACTGATATCTCACCTGAAATCTATTTCCCCATCTGTCTTCAGATAACAAGGGAGGGGGCTGAATAGTAAAGCTTGGGAAAATATAGTTGGGCAAATACAACTAGAGCTGGGAATCTTAAACTTGAGCATGCCTAAGCTTCACCCGGAGAACATGCTTAAAATGAAGGTTTCTATAAATCAGACACTCATGAGCACACTTCAAATTGTTTCTCTGATATGAGAAACCATAACTGTAAATAAGGACAAAGAGGTGTAATAGATATTATATAAAAGGAGGATGGTGTGCAGAGGAGAGGAAAGAAGGAAAGAAGGGGAAAAGCAGAAAGGCAACAGGGGAAAGAGAGGGGAAAGGGAAAATATGGAAAATGATGAATGAACCTGCTGTAAATAGGGAGGGAGGGAGCAGATGGGAGGGGCGGGAGAGAGGGTGGAGAACCAAGATACATCATGTATAGGTACAGAATAAATGTAATGAATGTGACCATTGTATGTAGAATGTACCAATACATGTTCTTGGTTTAAAATAAAATTTAAAAAAATTTAAAAAAAATGAAGGTTTCTAAACTCCATCCTTAAAAAATCTGATTTCATGGATCTGGAGTGATTCAGGAATCTGTATTTTTAATTCACCTCCCAGTTAAATTTGTTATAGGTTGTGCCTGCATCACACATGAGAAATACAGCACTTGACTATGGCTATGTATTATGCAGAGTTGCCCAGGGTAGAACATACATACATTCATCACCAGAAGATTAGTTTACCGAGATTTTACAACCTTACTCTGGTTCCTACAGATTTAACTATCACTGCTCATGAGGCATTTATTCCTGATGCATTTTCATTGATTGGTGCGCCAGTCTTCTCTGTGATCTTTAAACTTGCTCCTTTTCATTTTGAAATTACAGAGTCTGTCATCCCAAGCAGCGGAACATTTCATGTAAAGCTCCCTAAGAAGCACAATGTGGAACTTGGCATAACCATAAGCTGTAAGTAAAAGTGATTTCCTTTAATATATAGAATTTTAAAAAGATTTTAGAAAACAGTGTTGTCAAGTAGTTTACAGAGATGGCAAATGTTTTGTGTGTCCCAGTCCAGTTTTGATGTCAGGACACAAAACTGTAGAGCCAGTCACCCTTGAAGCACTTACTGGCTTTGCAAATGGGACAAATACCTAAACTCTCTCTGATACTATATTTCTTTATCTATAACATGAGAATAAGAATATCTAAAAAATGTCTTTTTAAATAATACATAAAATATTTATATACCTAGTTTAGTGCCTAGCAAGTAATAAAAAAGTACCCAATAAATACATCTGACATATTTTCCCCTTCCTCATGAATAACTAGATTAACAGAAAAACGCATGTAAGTTCTCTACAGGTAGAATATTGTATATTAAGTTTTTACAATAATCGAATTAACAAAAACTCATAATTATTTACTTTTAACACTCTCTTCCCATGTGTGCACTATGCATCTGTAATCTATTTCAGAAGACTAAAACAACCCCTCTTACTTTAGTAAATTTCTGAATTTTTCTGTGGTACAAAGGGCGTCTGGGTAACCAACCCTAAGAGGGAAAAATACAGTATATAAATGTGTTTGATTCCTTTCCTTAAGGTTCTAATTTTATAGCTGCTATGGCAAAACAACTTTTAAAATTTCAATCCCAGTGGACTTTTAGAGAATGGAAGTTGAGGGATTTTAATATCCACCCACTAAGTTCATCCATAAATACTCCAAGAAAATAAAGCAAATGATCAACACACAAACAGCAAAGGAGATACAGAGGCAATGACTCTGACCAAGAGGTGGTCCTGTCAAGAAAGAGTGATGAGGCTACATAAAAGTACGTCACGACACTGCTAGATAGCATTTATGTCAGTGATTAAGGCAAAAATAAATAAAAAGAGTTCTCAATTGGACAGAATAAAATGGGGCTGTCCAATTCAACTTTGATGACATAAATTTAACACTAAAAAGTGCAGTTTTATTTATAACAGATAAACCGCATGTGTCTATTGCAACTCTGAAAAGACCATACTATAATTCAGAATAGATGTTAAGAATAAGTAGCCATAAGTATAAGAGAGAGTGTGTATATTCCTCCCTTCCCACCCCGAAGTTGCCTACTGGGAGAAAAGTAGAAAGATGAAATAAAAAGTTTGGCAACTTCAGGCTGGTTTTAATTGCTACTAAAGTCATTTATGCCTTTAATCCGGTTGCTTAGCCTCCTAGAATGTTCACTCTGAAGCGAATATGGTAAGTCATTATTCTGTCAAGAGCAGTGGCTACTGAAATTAAGGAGAGCACATCACACCTTACTACTGTATTCCAAAAACATTTGGGACTTAGAGTATCTTCTACAATCCCCATGTAATTTCAATGCTGTTCTCTTTTGTTCTATTTACTCCATTCCATTCTTTTATTTCCTCAGAACAAGCTTTGAAAGTGTTGTCTCTTCAGGAGTTACATAGTGTGTAACCTGTCAGTATACAAAGCCCTACCTTCCCCTCCATTTTTCCATTCTTCTCCCTTCACTTGCCATGCTCTCAGCCTGTGTTAGATCTTGAGAATACATGCCCTGTCCTTAGAGAAACTTCCAGTTTCTGGGTACTCTAAAGATACTTTCTCCTTGGACACTTCTATCACCACCACCACTTGATTCTCAAGTTTTACTTAAGAAAATGGTCTTTCTTTGTATGTTTTGTATAATAGATGTACTTTTAAATTACTATTAAAAATATAATTTATTCAGATTTGTCAAAAGATGCTTGATGTTTTTCTTTTTAAAAAATAGATATTTAAACCAAGCATAGTGGCACACACCTGTAATTTCACTCACTCTGGGAGATTGAGGCGGAAGGATCACAAATTCCAGCCCAACCTGGACAACTTAGTGACTTGGAAAGACCGTGTCTCAAAATTTTAAAAAATAAAAAAGAGTTGGGGGTATAACTCAGTGTGAAGGCCCTGGGTTCAATCCCCAATGCTGGAAAAAATGTATATTCAGTTTGTTTGAAATGTAGTCATGTGCCGCAGCCCACACGGCAGAGCTGAACAGGGCAGAGGAGTGATGGGGGATGAAAGAAGAGATTCACACAGAATAGCTGGGACTGGGTGGAGCCCTCAGCCTGATGAGCAGAATGGCCCCCTGCAAAGCACAATCTTTATTTATAGGCCTCAGCACAGTCTTCACTTACAAGTGTCACCAGGGCATAATATAAAAAGAACATACTGAGTCATTTGAAACAAAGATAAACAACTGACAAAACATAATCAGAAGGCCATGTCAGCTTGTGGTATCATCAAGAACTAGCAATACAGGGAAACAGGTACAGAATAAGCTTTTGACTGGGGCCCTGCCAGCCAGGCCTGTTATTCTGCAAACCCGAACAAACAAGCTTTCTTGCCTTAGGACCTTGTCAAACTAAGGCTACAGGCAAGGAGCCCAGGACTGTTTCCTTAAAATGCTCCCTATCTAACCGGTTGAAGGTAATCTGGGGAAACGGGGGTACACGCGGCGTAATACTCAAGTCTTTCTATGGTGGCCCGCCAGCAGGCGCAAAGTTGTTGTGGCTCCTGCCAGTCATGTACACACAACTACAAAAATATTTGCATGTAAAGTCACTTAAAATTATGCTTTATGATGATGGTTTTTTATGTACTAAGCATTACTTCTAAAACCGATTTTAGTATCAATAATGTCAACAGACCAAAAACAGCCACAAAAGCGGTTTGAATTGTAGGATTGCAGTCAGCCATAAGCAAATGCTGCTTATGGAAACTGGAAGTACTGCCCTCCTCCCAAGTAGAGAAATGATCCATAAACTTGGCGCACATGCACGTCAGCCCTTCTAGAGATACAGCTCCATTTACTCAACTAATAAACACCATGCTGAGTTCCTGTCTCCTCATGGAAAATACTCACAAATTTGCCACTTGAGAAAGCAGACTTTTCTGGGAAAGAAAAACATGTTTCACAAGGCTGTCCATCTTCATTGCCATGAGATAGTAAACTCCTGAGGCTTACACAGTTCCCGAACATACAAGGTGCTCCTGTAACACCTGTGTTCATCTAGTGAATGAGTAAAAGCCTTCATCAGCAAACAGTGTTCTCCTAAGCACTGTGCCCTTCAGAAAATCCGCCAGTAAGAGAGATGATGAATATAGGTGTTTGTTCAAATTCTGTTGCATGGACTGCAAAAGCCTTGACTTGGAAGATGGTCAGGAGCAAGAAATTATCCCAGACATCCCCTCTCACTCATTCCCTAACCCTCTCTGCCCCCAATTTGCCTATCTGTAAAATGGTTTACATGTTTCCTTCTGCGTTGTTGGCAATATTAAATGAATTAGTATATGTAAAGTGTCTGTATTGTGAACCCTAATAAATGCTAGTGAGTATGGTGATACACACAGAGCTTTGTGAAAAATTTGAAGCACAGCTCTGGACCACAAAATCTGGTGCCAGCTAACTTTCCTACTTCAGCAGGAAACCCAGGGACCCTCTTCTCAAACACAGACAGGTACTTTGAGTGACAGTGGGGTGCCTCAGTTTATTGATTTTTTCTCACTGTCTTTATAAATCCCCTTTCGATCTTCTTCACCTTGTAAAAGCTCTAATTATTAAGAAACATCCTCCATTGTGGGAAGCACACATGCCGTCAAAGCCTTTATGGCTTGTTCCCCAGGCCTAATTGACTGAGAAATGAGTCCCTCTGATTTTGGACATGGTGAGCAGTTTTAGACTAATTTTCTTAAGTTCCTGGTGAAACATTCACAGCACATTAGCATCAGGCATTATCTTATTAATGTTATTGCTATAATGTGGAGAGATTTATTATAGTAGATAAAGCAGAACGGCCTTTTCCAGGAGGATACATCTGGGACTGGCAGCTACCTTCCCCACACCCTCATCCCCCAGCCTCTCAGAAATTACTGCTCGTACTTGTCAGTGAAGTTCTTTTCACATTAATGTTTTCTTTTGTGATTTTATTGCTGGGATTTGTATCTACTTTGTGCTAAGCAGTTTTATGGGTTTCCTTATTTGATCCTCAAAGCATCCCTGTGGCATCTATCCCCATTTTACAGAGAGGATAGTGTGGCTTAGCTAGGTGACCTCCCCCAGAGACCCAGAGCTAATACAAGGCAAAGCAAGGATTCAAACCCATTTCTGTCTGTCTTAACCCTGGCTTTACCGTCACTGTACCACTCAATCCAGCTGCCATCTGATTGATGAATCTTCCCCAGATCCCATATCAGAAAAGCAAAAGGCAGTGTTTTGTAAGCGCAGTTAATTTGTTAGTTTTCTCTTTTGCTTGTGACTGAATTGTTTGCAGGAACAAAGGCTTGCTTTATTTGTTATAAAATCATAAAGCAGCTCTTATGACAAGCACAACAAATCTGTCATTTCCCCGTAAGTCTTATGCATATTTAGAAGAGAATGGTTCATGTCTTTCAACAAGTTTGCAATAAAAATTTTCTTCAGTGCTCTATTTCAAATTAAATAATTTCATGTATTTGCCACATATTATGTATATGGTTGCAATTAAAGTAAAGTTGAATGAGAGAAAAAGAGACAGAGTTTCTCTAATGGAGTTTGGATGCTTCATCTAATTTCAAGCAAAGTACCTCAGCAGAGGAAGTTCCACAAATGACTGGATTTTATACAGTATTCTTGAACTACTTTGTTTATTCTCATTTAATTAGCTTCAAAATTCAGGAGAAAAGAGTTCACTTGTCTTCAAACACAGGAAAAGTTATTCAAAAAAAGATAGAGACTGTCATTTTATACTTCCTCTGAAAAAAAATTTTTTTTCTGGTGGTGCTGGTGATAGAACAGAGGGCCTTGTGCATAGTAGGCTGAGCCGCATACCCAGCCTCTGACAATTGTTGAGAGGAAACGAATCCATACTTTCCGTAAGAACCAGTTTCTCACGGTGAAGGATTTTTACACCTCTGGGGTTAAAGGACAGACAGTAGCTTGAATTTATGCTTCTACTACTTCTCCCATGCGTTCTTCTACTTTAAATGACAGTATATATGATTTTCAAAAGCTGAAAACCTCCAAGGGTATAAGGAAAAAGAATATAGACAACAGCAACCAAAACTCATAAGAAACCTGATTTACATCATATATTCCCAAGAGACTCAGGAATAGGTGTCATCAGAAATTTAAGGAAGTAAGAATGATGATGAAGCTAAGATAGGAGGCATAATTGAAAGCATAAGAATGAACTAGCCCCTTTGAAACCTTCCCCCACTCGGCACAGACAACTACCTCTCCCCTACCCTGGTAAGAAGCCTAGAGTTTTATTCTCTAAAAAGCACGCAAAAGAGAGTTCTCTGGACTGGGGGACACAGCTGAAAACAGCAATATTGTGCTGCAGAGACTAGATGGAAGTCTGTCTACTGAATAATGAGGCTGCCATCTCTCTTCCCCAGTAAGCTCAGAGATACCAGGTGGTTAGGTTCAGTACCACCATCTGATCCACAGAAACAAAGACTGTCATCCTTACTCTGCTATAAACAGACAGCTAGGGAAAAAAACAAAAACAACTAGGCACTTGAATCTAATATACAAGACTATCACACAAAACAAAGAAAAGAATCAAAGAAATAGTACAGTTAGGAAAAAGGAAAGCACAGAACAAACAAAAATCTGTTCTTAATATCATTAGCAATATAAGATATTGCATCCATAGGAGCAGTCAAGGAGTAGATGTTACTGCAAAATAACTTGCAGAGGGCAACAGAGAGCTCTTAAAAATTAAGAAAATGAGGGGCTGGGGATTTAGCTCAGTAGTTAGCCCCAGGTTTGATCCCCAGCACCAAAAAAAGGAAAAAAAAAAGACAGGAATGAAAAAATTTAAAATATTGAAGGTGAAATTGAAGAATTTCCAGAAATTAAGACAAAATAACAAATAAATGAGGATTCTGGAAAGAATATTATACAAGGATAAACCCAAATGACGTAATTTGACGTAACAGGCATTACACAAAGAAGAGAAAAGCATCAAAGAAACAATTCTAGAAAATTTTCTAGAATTGAAGGATATGTTTCCAAACAGATGGGCCCATAACCCCATTCTGAGGACCCTGGACAAAGGCAGCCATGTAGGGTTCCAATGATGGGCAAAAGGTGGGAGAGTTTTTATACAGTGTGTCAGGAAAACACAAAAAATAATCAATTTCAAAAAATCAAAGTATAGTTTCTACTGAATATGTATTGCTTTTACGTAATCATAAAGTTTAAAGTCATTAAATCAAACCATCGTTAACTTGGGGATGTCTGTAATTGCATCTGGAGAAGCAGAAGATTGAAGACTCTTCTTGGAGAACTTCTCACTCTTTAAATTGTATGCATTTATAGTCTTGATACAAATAAAAAGGATCAAGAATGTACAAGATGAGTGTGTTAGTTACCTTTCTAGAGTCAATGGTTTGCAAGATAGCAGATTTAATACAGGACAAATACAAGTTGTAACAGTCACACACGCAAGCCAAATGCAGGAAGAAGGAAGAGTGCAGAACATCTACCTAAGCACTGGAGACCCAAAAGATCTAATCAAGGGCTGGGAGCCCACAGCAATGTGTGGTGTACATCCATGTCTGCACTAGAAGCCTGAAAAAAATCTATACTGTAACCAGGATACAATGCTCACAGTGGAGGTAAAAACCAAAGCTGCCCTGAAGTGAACAGCATCCATCTTCAACGACAGCAAGGCCTTGAGTTCCTTCTGCAACGAGAACAGCTAAGTTCACTTCAGGAAAACCAGCCTCAACAGAGCTTCTCCTGGGAAACAGCTCCCCCCATCTTCTGCTCTGGTTCTCCTTTACGCTGTGTCGGCGATAACCTCCAGTTGGATCCTCTATGCGCAGAACCACACCAACTCAGTCTAGCTGGGCATTTCTGCTCAAGTTGACCACAATAATAAGTCCACTACAATGAGAAATACCAATTCAATAGATTTTGTGGTGTTACACAAATGTGTATTTGTAATTTGAGATCAAAATTTTCCATCAACTGGGTTTGCTGCATTGCATAAGAGCTGTAGGCAGACATGACGATGATCAAGCCCTGAACAGTCTTGCAGATAACTTAGTGTAACTCTAGAACTCCAAGAACAGTGACCCTGGAGATACAAGTGGAGTTTGAACTAAAATTATTTCATGAAGTGTAAGTGGGAAAAGAACAGTAATTTAAATTTAATATCTATGATATAAAACAGGATCTAGCATCATGTTCTCTTTTGTCAGGTTTTTAAACTCTGTATTAGGTTGAGATTTCAAGGATCTCTGATTGTTTTATCTTTCTTTTCCAGCACTTAATAACCTTTTGTTGCCCTTATTTTATGAACAGCACTCTTGCCCCACTCACTGAATGCCCAGCCCAGCCCGTGACATGTTTGTGTGGCCTTCACAGGTGGAATCACATCACTGAAGAGAAAACACCAACTCATGTCTAATGACCTCATGAAATCTAGCCAGCCTGTCTTTCCTTGTCCAACTTCTTTGAGGTTTTATAGCCAGTACTGGGTACAGAGATTCCCCAGCTCATGGTTGGTGTTCTTTAAATATGTGTGAACTAAGTGGGTGATTCTGTGGAGAACCCCAATCACATTCAGAGTACTGAGTAACTGGTAGTATAATCTCATTCAAAAAAGGCATGAACTGAGAAGCTCTGAGGGGTGAGGCAAGTCAGTAAGATCAGCCCAACGAAGATGGTAGCAAATGGGAGCTTGAAGGCTCCATCTGAAGGGAGGAATGGGAAAGTGAGGCCAATGCTGCTGGATAATAAAACAATTAACATTTGTGTTCTGCATTCTCCGTGCACTGGTCTGATCGCTTTATATGTAATAACTCACATAATCCTCCCAACACAAATGTTGAGGTAAACACTTATTAGTCATCATTACCATTTTACAGCTGAGGAACTAGGCACTTAAGGATTGTTTACACAAACACACCTAGCTAATAAGTGATAGAGCCAGGATTTTGAAAGCAGCTATTCTGGTTTCCACATCCCAGCTTATACTCACTAAACTATATTTTAAACTACTTTTTAAAAAGAAAGCATACTTCTGTATGAAAGCAATACATTTTTAAATGTTGACAACTAATTGGTTTTAGACCACTACAAATCAACCAAATCACACTTGATTTGTGACCTCTTGTTATGGAGAATTGAAACATGGGAGTAGGGTATGCACAGCGTGATGGCCCCCAGACCATGCATTGCCAAATTTACTGTGCATGGTAGAAACAGCAAGGGGAGCTTATACAGGTTTGGACTCATTTGGGGGTTTAGTATAATCACCCCCATGGGTATTCACCTCGGTGAACCTTTCGTGTGTCAAGTGTAGATTTGGCTAAAGGAGAAAGAAAAGAATCTAGTAAATGTGAGAATGGCTGCTGTGCATGTGTACAAACCATAAGAATTTTTCAGCTTCTCTGAAAAGTTGTGTGTTTGTCTAAAAGGTCACAGTACTATTTTCTTCTGTTGTAAAAATAATAGAAGGTTTGATGTGTACTGATGCTTCTACTATTGTTGGGTTTCACGTACTATTTCAGTGTAATATGGATATTTTTAAAGCCAAAAGAAACACCGAGTGCTACATAATGTTTACTACAGCTTGGCAAAATATGTAAATTCATTGGCAGATACTAGAAAAATTATGCTTGCTGGTAATAACAAAGTTTTTTTTTTGGGTTTTTTTTTTTTGTTTTTTTTTTTTTTTGGTGCCTTATGCCCAGAACAGTTTGCAATTTTGGAATATAGCATGAGCAAAAATGCTAGATGTTTATATTTCTCTAGAGGAATTATATCAAATCATTGAATGAAGCTTTAAATAATGAAGTAGTTGTAGTGAACAGATATTTTGCACTCTTTGTTAGAAGCTAAGTATAATGATTATATGAAATCTCATTAACATTTACTGTGTACTAATTTAGACAGTGGGTAAGGTATTCATAGTGTTTGCTTTTTCTTTAAATGTTGTAGTGAGATGTTAAACCATCTGTTCTTGCACATAAACATTTTCCTGGGATTCAGATGGGATTATGGGATATGAAATGGTTCTATGATTATTATGGGGTGATCAGACTGTTTATAATAAAATCCTACGTTAGGGACCTTTTAATGATCTCTAAAAGGAAATCGTTCCAGGCATCAGGATGGCAAAACATCTCTCAGAGGCCAGTTGTTTTTACTTTTTTACAAATGTTGATATGCATAATTTTGAGTATCGAACTCCTAAATTAAATGTAAATCTTCTAAGTCAAGATGATTTTTTGTATGTATATAGACTATAATTCATTTCAAGAATTAATTCTAAGAAAGTTCATTTGGAATTTTTTTTCATTCTCATCAAGTGGAAATATTTGTAAGAAAATTTGTGAAGCCCACAACTGACCACTGTGCAGAACGATAGTTTTTCTATAACCTTAAAGTTCTCTGTATATGTTTATAGTATAAGATGTATAAGAATTTAATTACCTAGCAACAAAATGTTTACTACAGTCAGTAAAATGAAATAGCCATATTCTAGAATATTTCAGAGCTTTCTAGGTATGAATTTGTGAACAGAATTTAAAGATTTATAGTCCATTTACCAAAAAAATTTCTCCTGGGGAAAAAAATGAACTTTATATTAGTGATCCTTATCTACTTTGCCTCCTGGCATACTTGAGCAACAATGACACATTCCCATCCACAGTGGTGTCTCCTTCCTGGAAAGAAGTAGAGGAGAGTGGGAGAAAGGATCCCATACCAGCACCACTGAGGAGCCCCTGACTGATCATAGTGTTTTCCTATTCGGGAACCAATCCTTTAGGTCCTCTCTTGAGAATCGCTCATCAAAACAGATTTCAACCTGATGGGCAGTTCTCCAGTTGCTTTCTCCAGTTGCAAATTAAGTGGGTTGGCCTTAGGTTTTAAATTTCTAACTACTTTAACAAAAACATTTTTATACCTATAATACACATGTTTCCTAATTCATTTACTGAACATCTATGCTTTGTATACAAATTCAACTTGCATTAACAGTTCATATAAAAGAGGGGAATGTATAGTACTGGTTGAATCATAGATATAAAGATGTGATTATTCTATCTGCATTATTACAGCACCATCCAGCAGAAAGCCGGGGGACCCGCTTGTCATTTCAGATATCAAGAAAGGGAGTGTGGCACACAGGTAAGGAAAATGTATTTTCTTGTTTATTCCTAGCCATCTCTTAATTTAAGCAGAAATGATCCCTTCCACACCCAAGGCAGGCCTTGCTAATGGATCACTCTATTCTCGATATTGTTCAGGCAGCCACTATCAATCAGTTTTATTTTCTATACCTGATGGCAATGGCTACATAGATCCTTCCCTGATACCATTTTATTTTTGCACTCAGAGCAGACAATAATTGACCAAAAGTGTTTTGGGTGTCTTTTGTGAATTGTGGGTGGACTCTTCTTCACTGATGATCTTCCATCTCCGATTTTCCAGCTAAAATACTGACCATAGCCTCAATTATGAGAAGTACCCCTCACAGATATTATAGCTTGTGAAACAGTTTTGCTAGATGCCATAGTGTCTTCCCTGGGCAAGCAAAAGCCTTAAGTAGTATTCCTTTGGCCAATATACCATCAAAATAAGGTTGTCTCAAACTTTTTATTTCACAGATCAAAAATACGTTTTAGATTCAACATACCAATATGACTGTTAACTTTATTTTTCAATTAGTGACATTTAAAAAATGCCATCTGTTACCAGTCATTTCTTTAAGGAAATACAGTATTTTAACACTCAAAGGTAGGAAAGACATTGTATGAATTTAGGGATATAGGTATAGGTTCAGTTGCTGTGAAAAAGAAACTTATTAATACCATGGATTGAACAGGACAAAAGTGTCTCTTTCATACACAGCTAGGAGGAGAAAAGGCAACCCAGGCCTGGGGGAACCCTCCCTCTCACTTGCCAGTCATCTATGTTTCTTAGCCATAGGTAGGAGGAAGGGGCCATGAAGGATACTGAGAGACTCAGGACATGCATTTTTAGGAAGTAGAAGAAGGAAGAAGGAAGAAGGAAGGGGAGAATAGATACTGCAAGTATTTCGCAGTCTCTTATCAGAGACATAATGCACAAAAGTCATTTCTTACAAATATGAATGTATATGCATATATACATTTATACATATATGAAGATATATACTACACTTATTACTATTTTTCCCAATTTATTATGGACCTTTAAAAACTTGCAACAAACCTGTACTGGTAAAGCCAGTATTAGGTGTTCAGAGACCACTTTCCAAACAGGTAGCATCACGTTGGACTCACCTGTACATTTTATCTCTACTGCACGCACCATGAGTTTCCAGGTGCATTGGAAATGGCAAAGATTCTGTCCTGGGTCTCTCCTAACTCCACCCACCTTGACCTCCCTACTGCCTCAGCCCCTTCCTAGTGCTTAATTGCCAAGACGTGTGGAGAAGCATAAAGATGCGGGGGTCCCTGCAGGCTCCTGTCCATTAATTCCCTTCCAGAAACCTTAGATTTCCTGAGTAAAGGTTATATGGATGCCCCAGTTTAATTGAAGAAGGCATTAAAAATATTTCTAATACTCTGCAATTTAATGTCATCCCAAATAAAACTGGGAAAAATGGCGTTTGTCAACAAAGTGCAGTTTAAAAACCATTGAAAAACCTCTTTGTCTTTCATTGCCATAGTACTGCCTTATGCCTAATGTCTCTTTAAATGGTCGATTAAGTGCTTATCATCTGTCAAGTGTTTCTGTGCATTTACTAACAGAACCGGAACCCTGGAACTTGGGGATAAATTACTTGCAATAGATAACATCCGGTTGGACAACTGTTCCATGGAAGATGCAGTTCAGATCCTCCAGCAGTGTGAAGATCTGGTAAAGCTCAAAATCCGCAAAGATGAAGATAATTCAGGTATCGACAGCATCCTTATTTAAAACTGAATTTTCTAACAGCCCATCTGTCAAAAAGACAGTAGATCTGGATGTTTTACATACAACATCTGGCTGGTGACATTGCAGCAGTGTTTCAGATAGTTAAAAGTCCTTCAATTCTCCATTGCAAGTATAGTATGAATTCCAAACAGCAGTGCTTGTAAATGATTTAGTTAGGATATTTTCACTATAAGTGTTATTATAATTGGTATTAAATAATTTTTAAGGATGAAAACATATCATCACCCAATTCCACCCTAATGCACTTTTATGTCTTTGCTGATATTTATACTATATAATTATCACCATAGTGAGTGTCGTATTTTTTTACATAGCTTTATATTATAAACATTTTACCCCTTAACAAACCCTTAATATCTGTTTTTGTTATTTCCTGTAATTTGTTTACTCTTCTTTTTTTATAATCCTTGGATTGTTTCCAATTGTCTTCATTATTGTAAATAGTACTATCATAGATATTTTATGCATAAATATCTTTACCCAACTATTCTTCTTTTAAATTATTTCCTTTGAAAATATTTCCAAAAATGAGGATTGCTGGGTCAGAATGAAAAGGAAGTCATGTATATGTGTGGTGCCGTATTGCTTTTGTGAAGGGTTATGTCCACACTCAGGGCTCCAGTAACAGGAAGGTACAGTGGAGGAGCACCAGTGCTTCTCACACTCCCTCAGGGACCTCATGAAAACACAAATCTGGGTGCGATCCCAGGTGGGGCCTGAGATTCTGCATCTATAACAAACTCCCAGATGACGCTCTTGCAGTGGTACGAGGAGCACACTTTGATAGCCCTTCAGTAGAAGCCCTGTTATCTGATTATGGTAAGAACCTGGAGCTAATAAAAAATCCATTAATTGAAAGAGTCAGGTAATATGGGGAATTATGGACAATAATACCTAGCTATATTAACATTTAGTTTAAAGTTTTGGCAATCTTATGAGTAAAGTTAAGCTCTTTCCTCTGTATGTAGTTCTTCTAATTATAGTTACAAGTCTTTTTGTTTGTTTTTCTAGCTATACTCATAACCTGTAACTTATTTCCAGTTTTGTTTTGTTTTCTCTTTAAATCAAACTGACACATCAAAACATAAAAATACACATGTTAATGGGGTAGTATGATATTTAGATATGTGTGTACATTGTAGAATGTTTAAATTAGTGTAAATATATCTATCTTATCAACCATTTATCATTTCCAGTATTTGTAGTGAAAGCTTTCAAAATCCTTTCTTCCAACTTTTTGGCATGGCTACTACATTGCTATCTATAGTCACCCTGCTGTGCAGTAACACACCAGAGCTTCTTGTTGCACTGAAAGTTTTAACAATTTAAAATAGTCATATTTCTTACTTCACGTAGATTTTGATTTGCTCCATTGTGTTAGTTTCTCCTCTGTGTAATTAATAGAATATTTTTGCTTAGTACATTTGATTTTGTGTTCATAGAATGACTATGTAGATATTTCATAAGATATGTAAAAATAATTAAATTACATGGTTAAAATAACAAATATTACTGTAATAAACAGGCTTGTGAATGGACATAATTAATTCAAAACTTTTAAATTTACAACTCAAACAAGAGCAGAATTACTCAGGATTATTCTGTGACATTGGTCTATATATTTAAGATGATAGATGGAGAGCCACTATTAATCTGGTAAATTGGTTAAGTGAAGACTAGTTACTATCTCTCTGTGTACATAACTATGTAATATACACATATATTGCATAACTTCATCCCAGCTGTGCTAGTCAGCTTTTTGTTGCTGTGACAAAACACCTGAGATAATCAAATTAAGAGGAAGAGATTTATTTTGGATTACAGTCCCTGGTTGCTTTTCTTCATCACCTTGGACTTGTGGTGGAACACTGTGGTAGGAATTGTGTAGTGAAACAAAACTGCTAACCTCATGGTAGCTAGGAACCAAAGAGACAAAGGCAAGGGCCAAGGTCCAGTAGCCCCTTCCACAGCACACCCCCAATGACCTAACTTCCTCCCACTTGGCCCCACCTCCTAAAAGTCTCACTGCCTCCTAATAATGCCATAGGCAGATGGACAAGGCTTTAATATATGGGCCTCTGGGAACATTTAAAATCTAAACCATAACACTAGCCAGTAATGAATGTTTGTTCTGGACTCTTCCTATAATTGAAACATCTAGATCTAGAGCTCACGATCATGTCAGGTCATATATGCTTATGATTTCTATTTGAAGTAAAAAACAAAATTCAGAGATATATCCATTGTTATAGTTATAATGATCGTATCAAAAATATACTTTATAAACAATGTTACATGCACAGGTTTCTAGTCATTATTTCCCAAGCAACAGATTTTTTTTTATCCCAACATTTGTATTCCTCTCCTGTCAAGATTACTTCAATTGCACTTGCTTTTGGGGATTTATTTCAAGAGGGAGTTAAGGCATCATCATCTGGGTTCTTTCCTAGTAAAGAGGCAAAGCCCTGTGGAGAAGCTATTTTGCATGATTTGCCCTGCTAAGCAGATCTCAGCTACCTTCCTTGCAGAGTGAAAAAGCCACACCAGAGATGAAAGTGTGTGGTATATACAGTTGGCAGTGTGTCAGTGTCAAAGCCCAGCTTGTAAATGCATTGGCGGGAGTTTCAGAAACAAAGACTAAGCACTTGAGGAGCTAAATCTTATTTTCAGTTGCTGATTTCCTTTGGCTTATTTTTCCCCTTTATAATTTCCACAATCCCTATACCTAATATTATGGTAATTAGCATGCTTATTAAGTATTTTTTAATTTTAAAATGTCTTATTTTTCAAATCCCAAGTCCTTCCACTAAAGTATACACCTGCCCACAATAAGACTGTAAATACTGGTGTGAAATGTATATTTAGCCAATTTGGATTTCCTCAAATTAATGTACCAAAATACATACTCATTCAGACATGTTTTTATAAAAGATCACTCTTTGAAAATTATCATTTGATCATCAATTTGGAAGAAGTAAAGTGATCTAGTATCCTCTTCCTTCATTAGATGAGAAATATAATTTGGGTAACTAAATTCTTTTTTATTCAGAGCAAAGCATGGGAGAAACTCCACATTATTTGAAATGTAAAACCAGGTCACAGATTAGCTTACAACAGTCTATGTAACCACAAAGAACACATACTTTAAAATCAGACCTGAGTTTAAATTCCAGTTCTACCACAGTTGAGCTGTGTGCATTTGGCCAAGTTACTAAATCTGTTGAGATTTGGCTCCATTTTCAGTAATGCACCTATAAAAATATATCCTCACCTCGGACAGCTGCGGCAACTCACTGAAGGGGCGACTTACTGGCACAGTCAGGAGTTCATGAATGGAGACTACTTTTATTAAAATTGCCTCCCAAAAATACTTTCATTGCATTTGTCTGATGTTTGCTTAAGTTATAACTGAGTGGAAAATAAACATTGATCATTAGACTAATCATTGATTTTAGAATTTTGATAATTGTGTTTAATCAGAAACCATATTGGTGATTTAAACTATCACACTGCCATCCTTTGTCTCAATACTTCTGAACAATAATATTCAGTGTGCATTCTCTACTCCTGGAAATACCACTCAAACTAATATTGAACTTTATAATAGGAGATTACTGTTTCTTTCTTTAACTGCCCATTCCTCTCTATCTTTTGACAATGGTTCCCTCATCAGTCACAGGAAGTTTATAACTGCACTTGATACAACTTGCTTTCTGAGGTAGGAAGTGCTGCATCTGGGTTTACCAGATTATACTTCAAATTGTAAGCATTTCTTTTGCTTACAGTAGTTTCATTTCTCTGCCATGCAGCTTACTGATAAAGATAGTAGAATAGTTCTCACACCTTGTCAACATCTTTTGTTTTCATTCAGGTCATCAGCATTTATTTAGTATCTATGAGGCACCAGGTTCTATGCTAGGAACTACCAGTTCTTTAATAAAGAAGACACAACCATTGCCCTTAAATCAGTCACCATCAGATATTATGAGGAATATTCTATGGGTATGCACTAAACTCTAAGAGAATGTAGTAGTATCCATGTAAGCCTGGGAGCGCCAAGGAATTGAATCTAACAACCTTGGTCTATAAAAGGGTTTGGGAGGTGGGGCAGGAGGTTAACTGAGCCTGGCAACTCCCAGTAGGCCGCTGTGGCTGAAGCATAAAGTATGCTAAGGAGTGGTAGGAGTTGAGCTAAAAAGATATACTAGAAACAAATCATTACAGGCCTTGTAAACCATGTTAACAAATGTGAATTTAACCCCAGAAGCCAATGGAGGGGGAAGCACTGTAAGGACTTAGAGTAAAGATTCAGATCACTGTGTTTGGCCAGTGACCACTGGTTTTACTAAAAGTTGAAAGAAACATTGAAGAGTGTCTGAGTTAACTCTGTTTCTAGCCTCCCAGAATGAAAGGACTGACAGTACTAGGTTAGATTTACCATTGACAAGCTGGGAAACTTGAACCAATTAGCTTCTCTGAGCATTCATTTTCTCATCTATAAATATCCATTCAACATTCAGTATTTCAGCACTCTGGGAGGCTGAGACAGGTGAATCACATGTATGAGCACAGCCTGGACAACTTAGAGACTTAGCGAGATCCTGTCTCAAAATAAAAATAAGAAATAGGATGTAGCTCAGTGTGAAGGGCCTGGATTCAGTCCCCAGTAACACACACACACACACACACACACACAGAAGAAGAAAAGAAAAAACCTATTATTTTACATAGCCGTTTTAAGGATGAAAGGAAGTAATATATTTTAGCATAACATTTACACTTAGCAATGCCCAGTGAATGCCATCAACAGTCATTATTAGAATGTTTCTAAAATTAATTTTAGCTTTAGTTTATGATGGTCAATTCTGTTGGCGTACTTGGGTCAGAGGCTTTTTGTTCCCCATAGATTCAGTCACCGTTCTGTCTTTGGAAGCTGTCGTGTTTGTTGTATTTCATTATTGCAGGAACATAACTGAAGGGGAGACGAAGCGTTCTTGCACAGGTCCAGGGCTCCTGCATCGTGGCTGCTTCCCAATCCCCAGGTCCACAGGAAATCAACCTTTGTGAAATAAAATCAGTTGTTTTGCTTTGAACGCATCTGGGTCCAATGTCAATGAGGAGGACTGAGTTTGGAGATCTAGCTGGTCCTGAGAAAGAAGCCTTAAGCAGAAGTGTAGAGACCTTGGGGATATGTGGAAAGAGATGGAAGTTTCCAAATCTCACCATATAGTTAAAAAGGCCTGCTTTGTAGAACCACCTTTGTATCAATCTGTTAATGATTTCTTTCTTCATTTAAATCATCTTCTAATACAGAGCTTGTTGCTGGGGATTTAGCCCAATGGTTAGAGTGCTCGCCTTGCAAGCACAAGGCCCTGAGTTCGATCCCCAGCACTGAAAAAAAATAATAAATAATAATAATAATAATAATAATAATAATAATATAGAGCTTTTTTTTGGAGACCATGAATTCATCACTTTACCTTTATGGGCTCTAGTCTATGTAGAAAAACATTTCCAGAGATCATACTGTCCCATCCAAAGTGAATTACAGTCTGATGTAAATAGAGCCTTATTACCAATTAAATTTGTCCTTCAGAGATTTGGGCTTTCACTGGTTATTGGTTTTGTTTTGTCTTTGTTTTCCAGTTCATCTGTGTTCACCTCAGCTAAATAATTTGAAGTAGCCTTTTCCTTAAAACCTAGACCAGAGTAGCAGAGATGCCTCATTACAGGTTCCCAAGAATGATGTTGGCCATGTGGAAGGGGGCGCATTGGCCAGAAGCTGGCTGCAGGATTAAAAAAAAAAAAAAAAGTCCTTTTTTTTCTTCATGCTTATTCTCTCCGAGTAATGGCTCTCAAAGTCGAGCGTGAATGAGAATCACCCAGAGGGCTTGTTACACCGCAGCTGGCTGGGCCTCCCCTGCGTTGCTGATTCCAGCAGGTCTGGGAGGGCACTGAATGTTTGCATTTCTCACGAGTTCTCAGAGGATGGCAGTACTCTGCTCATAAAACCGTCCGAGAAGCACTGTCACCAAGGGACGTAGCTTGGAGACTTAGAAATTAGCACTTTCGTGAAGAAGTTTGAATTCCACTCTTAAACATGCCAACAATTCCTTGGAACTCATAGTACATTACTTTGACGTGACCAAATAAAATGACCACATGACAGTAAAGAAACTGTAGGGAATGTTATTTCTAAATGTTGTTTTGAAATGGTTTGTTTTTTTCAGTCCTGTCCAACTCCAAGAAATTTAGCCATACTCTAAAATTAATCGCATCATTTTCAGTTCAAGCGAACTCTGATTGACCTGTCCATGTCTATACTCCAAAGACTCTTCCAAATGCAAACCTCCTATTTGGCCACAGAAGCAGCTGCTCTGATGGATTCAAGCCAGATAGTATTCACTTTGTTAAACAGGCCGCACTCAAGAAGCCTGAAAATAACATTGCAGATAAGTAAGGCAGCAATTTTGCATCTGTTCCGTGCTCCCATTAATTTTCTTAACTAGAGCTGAGTAGAACAAACAAGTAGGCCGGCCCCCTTTCTCGTCTTTCACTAATAGTTGTAAACCTTCTGTCGTGATATAGAAGCTGTTTATAATATCATTAACATCTGTTTAGGCTCAACCTCAAACTTACTGCATTTTTTCCTCTTCAGAAAGTTTCTTTTCTGGCTGAACACTCTAGCTGCTTCTTCCTAAGCTTTTAGGCAGAGTACCTTGGAGCACTTCCATCTCCAAAACGGGCTAAGCATCACTTTCTAAATGGCAGTTAGTGCCCTCTGCCTAAGCAGCAGGGCTTTTCGGTTGCCAGCTGGGCTACTGCCCAAGGAGGCAGATGGAATTGGAAGTTCGGCCTGAAGCTGACTCAACACTCCTAGAACAGTGGAGGGAAGAAGTTCTAGGGTTACTGGTCCGTGCATTGGCAACCCAGGTCTTGGTTTCACTTTCAGTGAGCCAGATTGCTTTGTGTCACCTGTCTTGGAGAAGGCCACTAGACCTCGGCATAGCAGGGGAGTTGGCTTACAGAACTTGCTTCCGAATCTCTTCCTCGGAGCCAGACTGCACATTAACATTCATCCCTTTGCTCATTTCAAGCATTTACCGATCTCTCTGCTGCCAGACATAGTTCTTGGCTATGAGGATATGAAGATAAAAATCTCTGTTTTTGAGATAATCCTATTCTAATGAAAGAGACAAGGAAAGAGATCATTAAATATAGAACAAAATCTGGGACTGGTGCTACAGACCTGTAATCCCAGCACTCTGGGAGGCTAAGACAGGCGAACTGCAAATCTGAGCCAAGCCTGGACAGCTGAGCAATTTAGCAAGACCCTGTCTCAAAATAAAAAGGGCCTGAGGCTGTAGCTCAGTGTAAAGACCCTGACTTCAATTCAATCTCCAGGACAGCAAAAAGAAAAAGAGTGAAAAGTATATGTTGAACATGCATTCTCAATAAGGGCAGAACCTGGTCCTCAAAAGGAAAGAATCTTATATATTACATGCTCATGGTTCATGGCCCTTAGAATCTCAACCCTACCTAAGCGAATCTTACTTCTTAAAATTTAATTCATCTCAATCAGGAGAATTTAAATGTAATTTTTCTCCTTGGGTGGGGGGCAAGAATGAAAATTAAAAGTTGAAAAACATTAGAAGAGTGCACAGGAGCTGTGAGTCAGCACAAGAAAGGTCCCCAGACCCAACTGAGAGTCCAGGAAGGTGCCCTGAAAGACACCTGAGCCAAGTTTTGTAGTAAGAAGAGAACAAATAGAAGAAGGATGCCTTGTCCTCAAGAGCGATGTGTGCAAAGACTGAAGATGTTATAAATGTGCTTTATAACAAACTGCAGTTAGGAGAGTATTAGAAGACTGGCTTGGGACGAGGGAGAATGGTGTGACCCACTGCAGAGATAAGAGGCTCTCAGCTCTTGCAAAGGGGTTGTGATGCATTGTTAAAGAACTGGGCAGCCGATAAAAATCTTTAGGATGACAGTAACATATTCTGGTTTATGCTTCTAAAATATTCTGGGAAGAAAAGAAACGGAATCACATGTTGGCATCACTGGTGAAAATAGACGTGGGGAAAGGGCAAGGGCTGAATCACAAATAGGAAGAGCCTATGGAATTAAACACTTTCTATGGAAAACTGGATAGAGCCAAGACTGGGCCTCCTTGAGAGCAGGTGGCAGTGAGAAGGGGCAGGAGAGCCAGAGAACCTTGCCTTGTGGCTAGATGGGCCAGATGGCCTACCTGAGACCATGGTCAGGAAGCCAGCACCAGCATTGCCAGTGGAAAGCAGGAAAACAGACCATTTAAATATCTGTTTACTCAAGGAATCCACATACATTTTTCTGAGAGGATTAATATTATTTTCTTTTTAAAATACTTATGTAATTTCAAGTCTAATCAAAAGTAGAAAAAAAAATACTCTAGTGAATCATGTATCACCCAGGGTCAACAATTATGAACTGATGATCAGTCTTTATTTAAAGGCCCAGTCTAGTTTGTGTCGTTGAAAGCCCTAAAAGATTTGCAATCACTGCCTTAGAATGGAGTACATTAAAAGGTCAAGGTCCTTCTGATGGCATACACACACACACACACACACACACACACACACACACAGAATGGTCAGCAGAGGACCCGGCAATAGCTAATATTAACTATACCTGGGGTCACTAAACACTCATCCAAAATTTTATCCAGAATATAGCTATTGATGCAGGTTGCAAAGTACCCATAATCTAGCCAATAATACCCTACTCATTTAGATCAAAGCCAGCTCTGAGGCATGGCCAAATATTATACTGTAGGAAAATGTAGCCTTTGACCATTATTTACTTACCCTGAATCCCAATGCTTCTTTCTGGAGCCCTTAGCAGACCATGGCCAGCCTATTGGCCACAGTTTAAGCAGCAATCTAGAAGAAGTTTGTGGATCATCAGAGCTATTTCAGGCTCCATGTAGAGGATTCTCAGTCGCTAATATAATTTTGAATCTAATATTGAAGATTTTTATGCCCTAAGATGTTGACTTAACCATTGCAGTGTGTGGGCTATAATTATCAATGTATGGAGCTTGAGAAGTGTAGGACATCCAGGAAGTGGAGGTGATGGCCACATTCCAGAACCCCCAACCTATGACCAGAAGGAAAGTAAATGCTGACAGGAGAGGAAACATCGCTTTCCACATTACCATATGGACCTTTCATTTCATATCCACCCTAATTCTTTACTACACACACAGATAATTGAATTGTTAATTCAGGCTTTGCTTTGCTTCCTTATTTTAGGGTTTCATACCATAAATGAACAGCTGCTCATTGCAAAAATGCAGCTATGTTAGTGCTTCACTGTGATACAGTCTGACTGTAAAAGCTGACTGTTTTGTTAAAGTAGCTACTGGACCATTTCATTGTATCCTGAGGTGCAGAAGTGAAACGGCTCCTTAACCATTCACAGCTCTGGGCCAGGGAATAAAACAAGAAATGTTCAGGAACTCCAAGCATGTCGTAAGCAAATATAATCCTTCTAATTCAGAGACTTCATACTGCAACCCTGACTCAGTCACACCACCCGTCATGCCGAAGGTGGTCAATGAGATCTTTCTGGCCAGTGATTGAGTAGACTGCATTAAAAAATGTCTATTGTACTAATATGAAACAGCCAAAACCAGTACATGACAATGACAATGCTGCAGCCTGGTGTACGCTGCTTAACCATATCATACAGTGGCTCTTACTCTCAAGAGCAGGGAAGAGATAATCATGTGACGCTGTCTTAATCCCCCAGAAGTCATCAGTAGGCCTCCCATTTGCAGACACTGTCAGTGGAACGATATGGAAGGGATTCTAGGTTTCCTGCTATTGTCTTCAAACTTACCTTTCTAAGTCTCACTTAACCATGTGTTATCATTTGAGCCGAGCCTGAGAAAACTCAAGGTTCCTATAATAAAAGTTATTTTACATGTAAAGCCTAATAATGCAAATTTCAAAGTCCAGTCTCTCCTTCGATACTGAATGACTCTGTCCTCCCTTATTACCTACTCAGCCATGTGTTTATTCCACAGGTATTGATCACATAGTATCAAAATGCTAGGCAAACACTGCCCTAGGCAGGGACTATTCTAAAAGTCCTGCAGCCCCAGTTGAGTGGTTCATGAAGAGGTTTAAAACATAAGTCATTAGACAGTGTTCTCCTTCCCAGGCACTGACAGCTCTATCCTTATATTAAAATGTAAGATCCTGTTAAGGAAATACTTCTTCCCCAAAATAATTATTTTCTGAGACATAATTCTATGATGGTGATGTTTTGAATTTCTTACTATTTATGTGAATTTATGTGTCTTCTTATTTTGCTTCTTCCAAAGAAATTGGTTATGACTGCTTGGCATTTATTGCAGATGAGCAAGAAAGTTCTGGAGCAATTATTTACACCGTGGAGCTGAAGCGCTACGGGGGGCCTCTTGGCATCACAATTTCAGGAACTGAAGAGCCATTTGATCCGATAATCATTTCAAGCCTCACTAAAGGGGGATTAGCTGAAAGGTAAAATTTGAAGGAACTGCTATAATTACCTGTGGCTGAGAGGTGCTTTTTTTTTTCACTGCCACATAAACATTCTTCCCTCTCCTGTTTCCTTATCTTTTGACTTTTTAATCTGTTCAAAGGATTGATTTTATAGCCTGAGAACTCTCAGACAAAACTCCAACTTGACTTTGAGGATCATTTTACAGGCAGTAAAAGTTGTCATGGGTTTAGCATTGATATTACTCTCCAGAAATATATAAACTGACCACCTTTGACTAGAAGTAGATTTGTATTGTGTGCATTCTGAGAAGAGCTGACTAAAGTTCAGGGAAGTTAAATGGCTTGTCTGATTCAATTCTGCAAACATTTGTTGAACCTGTTACCCAACAGGTGCTGTGTTTAGCCACCATATTTGTAGGAGGGGATGACACAGGCTTTGTCTTCAAAGAATACAGGAAACAAAATGTAGTGAACCCCCCCTTAACAATACTTTGTGTCAATGACACAACACCCCACCCTCCACTGAACTGTATTTCTTTTTGAGATATGTCATTGGGCATGTAACAAATCCTATAACTAGATCTTTTCTCCAGTGACCTAGCTCAAGAATGCGATTGCATCATTCACTCTGACATTTGAAGACAACAGTTTGCAAAATAAAGACATAGTATTCAAAAACTTACAAGGTACAAAATGTGATCAGAAACTACAGTGAGTGTTTACATGTTTAAAAATATGTTATAGTAAGTGACACATTGCCATGAATCCTCTTCAAAATCCTCCCTCTCACTTGGAACTTTGTTATCCCATCACTCTTGCCGCTTTCTGAAGCAATTCAAGAAGTCCTCTTTTGTGAATGTCTTTAGTTGCACCATCTCGTCTACCATGATGTCCTGAGTATCATGATTCAAAACATTTATCTTTCATGGTCATTGTGCTTTGGGGAAGAGCCAGAATTCTCACAGTGCCTGATCCAGTGAATCAGGTGGATGAGGACAGGCCGTACTGATCTTACAAGCCTGCCTTTCTGGTAGATGCCACTCAGCAGCAGCAGTCACTGTATTTTTTAACCACACGTTGTACAGACACGCGCATCCCTTGTACCTTAAAATTCATCATATCCAATATCATCATCTGAGGGATGGAGGCCTGAGGCATCCCAGAAAGTGTTACTCTGCTGGAATGTGAAATTCTAATATTAGCAGAAACACCTAGGGTAGCATGTTCTTCAGGCATCCTTTGGTTCAAAATATCTGTGTTGTATGACAGATTAATATGGATCTGATTCAGTAAAGTGTTTATGACTTACAACCTAGCTCTTTTATAAACTAAGACTATGAAAAAATGAAGAGATTTAGGGAGGGTTCCTTAAGAGCAGATGCAATGGTAGACTTGGTAAGCAGCCTCTCCTAACTCTATGCCACCGTGTCGCCTCTGCTGCTCATTTGCCCAGCTCAGCATAGCTGTCATTGTCCCAGAAGCAAGTTGTAGTCACAGTAGTCATCAGCAGCCCTGCAAGTTGGGTAAATGCTTCTCGCACTGGATTTAAAGTGAGCCAGTCCATCCAGAGGCTGGTGTATGGAATTCCTACTCTGCAGTCCTCATCTGGGGTAGACATCTGAGTTTTCATGCCACCCTGAGCTGCTCTGCTGGTCTACCCCTTCCCCAGCCAGCACTTCCCACGGAAGACAGATGCAGTAAACACCAGACCTGTAAATGCCAGTTTACTAGTTCAGACTGGATGGGAAGAGAAGCAGGAGGAAATCTAAGATTTATTAGTCAAAATTTATTTTCTTCTTCCACATTTCAAGCAGTGTCCCAAGCCCTTTACAGATGCATTCCTATTTAATTCTCAGGACTTCCCTGTGTACAATTATCCCCTCTGTAGTGAGGAGAAACTGACATCCATAGGTGAAAGGAGGGTACCAGGTCACACGGCTGGTGGGCAGCAGAACTGGATTCCCACATAGCACTGACCTATCCTTGTGTTCATCATTTTGCAGTCCCTGGAATAATCAGCAGGGGAGCCCCCGCTGCACCAGGGTCTGGAGGATGCCCTCGTCTCCCTGAGCCTCACTTCTCGTGAGCCGGCGACTGATCGTGTTCAACATTTTAAGTCTATGGAAAGAAAGAATACTCCGTGCTATTTGTTGGTCATTGTAGTTCATCTCCTTTGGACTTTAAGAGGGTTACTAAATGATTCTGCTTACTTGGAGTTTAAAAAAATACCCAAGCCCGTTTTCAAAACTAATTAAAACAATTTTTCTAATTTTATTTGAAATTAAGAAGTAGTTCACAACAGATGTAGTTATCTTATAACATTGCCCAGGAGGAAGCTAGAAGTGACTTCTAGAAATGCTTGCCAAGTCTTTATTGTTATGAATGTATGAAGTCTTTCAGGGAATTGATCCTGCTTTCCCATTCGGGTTTTCAGAACGGGCGCAATCCACATAGGAGATCGAATCCTAGCCATCAACAGCAGCAGCCTGAAAGGGAAGCCTCTGAGTGAAGCCATCCATTTGTTACAGATGGCAGGAGAGACTGTCACCTTGAAAATTAAGAAACAGACAGATGGTGAGTGGGTCGAGAGCTTCAGTTAAGGCCTGCCAGTGTGTTTCCCTCCCTGAAAGAATGTGCCATTGTCTACGTGCGTATTTCTAAGGAAACGAGTCTCCTGCCACAGACTATCTGAGGACTTTTTTGTATCAGTTCACTCTGGTACTTAACCTCCCTTTCTGTCTGTAAAGCCCAGGCAGCATCAAGTCCGAAGAAGTTCCCCATCGCCAGCCACTTGAGTGACCTGGGAGACGTGGAGGAGGACTCCTCTCCAGCACAGAAGCCAGGCAAGCTCTCCGACATGTATCCCTCCACGGTGCCCAGTGTGGACAGTGCGGTGGACTCATGGGATGGGTCCGGAGTAGAACCCAGCCTTGGGAATCAAGGTACAGTGCCCCCTTTGGGAAACACTGTTGAAGCTCATGTTTCTCAGAGGCTCACTCGCTTACTCATGAGGAGAATGTCTTTATTTCAGCTGTCTGTTTCAGTGCCACCACACTGAGCACATTGAAACCTTTCACTTGGCTGCCCTTGCATTTCCTTCTTCTCAGGGCTGAAAGGTCATGAGCGTTGATCAAACACTCGCACGTCCTGGTTAGATCTTCTGGTGGCCAAGTTTCCATGCTGGTCTTGTCTTTAAAGCTTAGACTGATATGAGGCTGACCATACGCTGGAGACAAGCCCCACTGTCTTATTTTTTCAGCAAGTTTTTCACAAAATGGATTAGGGAGTTCTGAGGCTTATCTCAGGGATTAGCTAATGATTTGTGACCCTTTAGTCTTACCCACTCCTGGCTCTCTAGAGAACCTTGAAGAGGTTTCCCTTAGTTCTCATTAGGAGAGAGTTGTAACTACAGTACATGCATGTGTATACTAGAATTTTCTTCACAGATGGCATCTTGACTGTCAGTCAAAGAATAGAATACATAAACAAACAGCTTGGAGAACATATGTTTGGGTATGAGGGTTGTTTTGTAGCTCAGTTAACTGTACTTTTAGGAGACATTGAGTCCAGTTTGTTCCTATCCTGGTTTTCCTAGTTTTCTTCTCTCAGTCTGGTTGTGTTCTGTTACTGTCCGTTAAGTCCCATGGTGGTGGAAAAATTGGAAAGGAAATTGTATCTCAGAGATGTCATTTTGATACCTACTAGAGATGATATTGGAGTTTGATGGAAAAAATATTTTGAACACCTAAAGGAGAATTGAGGCTTTCATTTATCTGGCAATTAATTTTTCCAAGTCATAATCCCTTTTGACAGGTTAGCTCTACCTCCCAGTGAGACATTTTCATTGCCTGAAAATTGATGAGCCACAAAGGATATTGGATAAAGGACACAGGTCACATACTGTCAGAGCAGATGCATTAATTTGAATTAATGTTTGTTTACTCTTACTTTATTAATGTGGAGACATTTTGGTTACACAAAAAATTTTTGTGAAGATGCTATTGATATTAATGAGTTTTGCCCCCTATGATGACACATCAGAAATTAGCTCTTCCAGCCCTTTACTCCACAGGAACAAAAGTATGATTTGCATGCTAAAAGAGGCCTCATTAGTAAAAGATGAGGAACCATGGATTATGTATGAAGTATTTCAAAAATTTGAATAGTAGTCATAATAATATTAAATTTGGCATTTACAAATTAGAAATCCTTATGAGATTGATGAAGCTAAGAGATAAGTAGAGATAGAGGCAGGACAGAATTGACATTCTTCAAGGTAACAGAAAAAATTGTAACAATCGCTTGTATTTGTAGAACACTTTCAAGTTTGGTAAACACTTTCATATAAGTCATCCCCAGCAATTTTTATTACAGCCCTTAACTGAAAGCCAGTGTCGATCTTGGGCTGCAGTGTGAGGGGAGGACACAGAAGTGAGCCAGGTGGATGTCCAGGGCAACCCCTGGTGTCGTGCCTTGCTACACACCAGCAAGCTGCAAGTGAGCGTCTGAAGTGGCAGGTTGCTCCCTAGCTGCCAAGACAGCCCTCCTGTCACCACGTCATTCTGACAGCTCAAAAGTTCTCACTTCTATTGAGCTTAAATCTATCTGCCCAGCACTTCTGCCTATTAGTTCTCCTTCTACCCTCAAGGTGACTCAGAACCAGACTAAAGCCTCTTCCACTTGACAGCCCTTCAGATGTTTAAAAACAGCTTTCACTTCTGTTTCGAGTCTTTCTTCTCCGAGCAAAATAGTCTCAGTTCTTTTCCTTGTTCCTAGTAACCTACACTTTTTAGTCTTTGTCATCCTGTGGGATTCCCTTCTAAATATGAACTGCTTCTCTTCAAATTTCACTCTATAACTACTGAAGAATAGCACTCAGAAAACAAAGTCATACAACATTCAGACAGCCTTGAACAGAGGAAGCCTGGCACCTTCCTCTTGAACATAGTCGAACCTCTCGGTGCAGCCTACAGTGATGTTAGGATTTTGGTGGTCACATCGTAGCCATCATTTTGAGTTTGCTGTTTACCAGTATCTCACAGTCTGTGTTTCTCTCTTTTTTTACTGATGCTATGAGGTTAAAAAATATCTCTCCAGATTGTGCATAAAGTTGACTTTTAGAAGCAGGGCATGAAACCACCTTTTTTCCTCCTGTTAAATAGGATGTGATAGGATATAGCTTATGTCTTCGGCCAGTCGCTCTGCTTCCCGGCGGTCCTCTCTTCTGTCCCAGGAAGACCTGCACATTCTCACACTGTCTTTAAGTCTCCTACAGTTACCGCATTCCCAGTAGGACATGGCACCTCCAGGATGCACATCTTCCTTTTTGGGCCAAGAATCAATGTCTCTGCAGCCATATTCCTTGTTGTTCTCGCTGCTTCTCTAGAATGTCAAGCTTGTTCCACTCAACAAATATGTAATAACTGGCACAAAATAAGGTCAACACTGTTGGACCACAGATCCAGGGTCACTGTTCCATAGAAGAGGTTACCTAGCTGAAGGGTCAGACAGCTAACAAGCAAACAAACAACTACCAGCAGTGCAGAGAATTACTTAGTTAATGGAAATAAAAATGGCTGGATCAAAGCTGGTGGGTAAAGAAGGACTGTGTTTAGGGAAGTCCAGCAATCAGATGATCTATGACTTTATTGTGCAGTTGTAAGATGCAAACTTTTCCTGGCTGGCCTCTGGGGCAACTTCTTCCCCTCCCCATTCTCCTGCTCCTTGAATGTCTTGTGTCCTTCTGCCTTACCCAGAGCTTATGTTTTTGGTCCGTTGGCTATTACTTACTTATTCCTTCTGCTAACCATGAGAAGACATGGATTGCTCTACTTGGATAGAGCAGAGGACAGCCCAAGAAGAGACTGACAAATGGGTGATGCCATGACTCTGCCATTCTCATGGACAGTTAGCTCTTGGGTTCTCTATAATTCTGGCCTCCCAACTCTGATAGTTATGATTCTGATTCTTCTCTCTTTGGAGGTCATTTTGATCATTCGTATTCTCTCAGAAAAAGAAATCTGTTTTCATCCAGGTTTATAAATCTATATATAATTAAGTAATCTCTTGTTTAACTCTTTCTATTTTCTCTGTTTCTAAAATTGCATCTCCAGTATTTTTCTTTAATTGGTAAATTTGTGTTTTTATTTTTTCCATGACTGGATGAGTAATAATTTTAGGGGTTTTTTCCAAAAAGACTTCTAGTTGCATTTGTTGATTAGTTCCATTCTCGATCTTTTTACATAAAATTTGCCTTTAGGTTTAATTCTTTTGTTCAGTTTCTTTTAGATGTTGTTCTTTTTTTATTTGAACTGGATGCATAATTAATTTCCATGTTTTCTCGTGGTTTTTCATAAGGATGACAAAAAGCTGGTAAGAGACATCAACCTATACAGAGCCCAACTTCATTTAAATGTAGTTGAATACAAACACTCCAGTCAGGGAGCAGCACAGAGCATGCAATGCAGCAGTATCCTCCCCATCAGCAGGGTTTTATTTTTTCTTCCATTTATCTTTGATCACTAGGTGCTCGTGTTTCATCTGCTTCCATTAGCGTGCCCAGTTTCCCGAGTTCTTACATTTCTGCTTTGATCTCCAGTTTTATACAGTGATGGTTTAGGTGTGTGGTTTTAAAATTCTATGATGATCTATTTGGTCATATTTATCATGGAGTACTTTTTCTTATGAGCATCTTTCATCCACTACTGCTTCGTTTGTCAAACTTTATCCAGTGTTAACTTGCTGAACAGCATGTGCCAGTCCTTTTTAAATTACTGTACTTTATTGTATTCAATGAGTTCCTCCTCAGCTGCAAGTTTTCTGGAGGTTGTAAGAAAGACACGCGAAGCTGTGTTCCAAGCTTGCAAAACTTGGTCCGTTTCGCAGCGTTATGCACGTGGGTGAACTCTCTTCCCCAGACGCCAGCCGGCAGCACCTGCCCTGCTCACAGTGCAGGACTCCTCACCGCTGCTGCCTGCTGATAGAGCGCCCCCTGCAGGCTGCAGCAGGTCCGCTGCACGTGCTCTCAGTCCATCTCTCGCACCTTACCAGATGGTGTCCAGGGCACTTCCTGCCACCAATGCATGCAGTGTGTTGTGGTGTTACAAAGTGAGCGTTGTGGTCTTACCTCATGTCATGGCCTTGGTCTGACTAACTGGCCCCTCTGTAGTCTCTGGTCATTGCTGCCTTCTCCTAGCTTTCTGCAACCACCGCCCAAGTGGCTGCTCCCCAGGGACACTCACTGCATTGGGCGTTTTTTCTTATGGCTTATACGTCGCAGATACAGAAATGCTCTAGTTGAAGGTGAGACTTGGATCATGAGGAAGGTGTTTGGATGGTCTGGTCATTACTTTGAGGTGGTTTCTGAGAGAATTAGAACTATACTTGCTCTGTCACTTAAAACTAGAGCTCATCTATACACTTCAAATATTTTTATTGGCAAGAGCAATTAGAAATAGTGACACAATTTCGTTTTCTCACTCTTAACAACAAACTTCTGTCTTTGGGAAACATACTTGGCAGTGAATTGTCTAGCTCACCTCCCTGTACTAAAATCGGTTTCCAAAGATGAAAATAGCAGCGAGAGCTACAGCCTCATAACTGCAGAATTAAAGAGTAAATTCTAAAATCATAATCTGATTTCAAACTTTATGACTATGAACCAAGATTGTTTAGTTTGCTTTCCTACGTTACAACTGAGTGTGAATTAAGAGCTACAAATTGAAAATACTAATTTGTGTTAGTATAGAAAACCAAATAAAACTATGGTGGAGTATCTGAATTTTACAAATATCTAAGATTAAAATATCTAAAAATAAAAATCGTCCTGCCAAGGTTTCCTCCACTTTAAAAATGACTTCTACTGTGAAGATATCTTTTCTATTATGCAAATAAATAAAACTAAGCATTACATTATGACACAAGGTATACAACCAGATATTAAAATCAAGAACAAAAGAAATAAAGAAAGAGAAAGATTTTCAATTCTAGTTCAAAGAAATTACTTAGGACATGCGTTTTTAAAAAATAATTATTTGTCAATTTTAATTTAAAATGTAGTTTACAATATCATGTATGTATTATAATTTCTTTGCTTACATTGCCATTCAATAAATTTAATTATATTTCTGACAGTTGGTCTTTCATAATACTTCAAACAAGAAACCTCTTTTCCTGGCTCTCTATTTCTACATGCTAAAGTCAAAGGTCCTTAGTTTGAAATACAAGGTCCTTTGTGTCCTAGTCTTCCTTGCAGCACCCTTGACTCCATATACCCTGAACGGCTCACTACTTGGTCCTTGGTACTTGATAGAATTAGGTGTTTGGGGTTATTAAACCCCTGTCCTTTTTTTTTTTTTATCAAGTCTAAATCTGTTGAGAGAAAGTGGAGCTAGCCATGAATTAAAATATCTAATCTAATTAAAAAATTTTTTTCATATTAAAACTCGATTGGCCTGCAGCCAAAATCGGGATTATTCCCTATTCCCAACCCAAGTTTAGACATTAGGATTTAAGTGAGGGAAAAGTCAGTTCTTAAAGAGCAAACTCAGTTGGATTTGGTTCAACTGAATAGAACTGAAAATCCAAAAGTAGAGTGATTTAAATTATAAAGATGTAGGCATTTTAGAGTTGATATATGACTCCACAATCTTATTAGGGGTCGATGTTTTTAAATATTTCTGCTCTACTGTGCTTAGCACATGACTTCCATCCTTTGGGATCCACTTTTGGAGAGAATGAGCCCAGAGAAAGCCAGGAAGGGGCTGGATGCACAAGCCAGTCCTCTCTTCCAAAACTGACCAGGTAGTCAAATCCCTTTGCTCCAGAAGGGGTTAGAGGGACCAGGGTTTTCCTGAGTTCTCTTCCCTCCTCCGGAGTGGAGCAGGAACCCACTGATAGAATTGAGGGTGCAGAGCAGCATTTTTACCAGGACTTCACCTTTGCCAATCTTCCTCTTGTGCTTGGTAACAGTCTCACCCACTCTACCACCTAGTAAGTGTTGAAGTATTATCTAACTCCAACTTTATACTCACTTTTCATGACCTTTTACGCCAAACAGTTCTCTGTTCTTCCATGTCATTGTTTTCAAACTAAAAGGATAAGACTTTCACAGACCGTTAGAACTCTGGTCCTGTTTCTCATCCTCTTCCTCCCATCCCTACACTAAGCTCTGCAGCATTTAGGGACAGGAACCTAGCATTATTGAACTTTGTATTTAAGTTCCTCTGTGGCAGCCAGAATTTAAGAGGCTCCCACACGTTTACTGCACTAGTAATGCTGGGCCCATCTCCTTTCCTAGCGTCCCCACTTCATAGATAGGTAAACTGAGATCTGGAGAAGTTGAAAGGCTTAGTAAATAAACAGCAGTGGACATTTCTGATCATTGAAACCTCCCTGAGTTTTAGGCACTTTCATTAGGGTTTTTGTATGTTTACTCTCCTTAATTCTTACATCAACCTGGTAAGATATATGTCTTTATCTTCACTTCACACTGATGGTCATTGCCCCAGGATGCCAAGGGGGTGGCAGAGCTGAGTCTTGTTTTGATCTTTGGCTCAGCACAGCATGACCTAGGGAATTGCTGGATCCAGATCCAGGTCTCCTAAATTTACACCTTAGCAAAAGATTTGCATCTTACCCTCTTTTCTTCTGCTTTGTGGTAATGCAGTAATCATTTTACAGTGCTTGTTATGGCAAGGCATCCTTGTTAGGAATACACATGCCCTCTAAGGTCAGCATCTCCTAGTAATGGTGCTGCACATCTGTTCTTCCCCTCCCTTAGATTCTCACCTAAGTCACTAAGAACTACTAAGAAACAATGATTGGGAAGAAATTTTAAAAATTACTCTTCCCAGTCTGAATCATATTGGAATTATCCCAGGGTACTTGATGGTCATAAAAGAAAACCCACCCAGGAGGACACCACCAGTGAGCATTCAGCTTTTAAAAAGTTTGTGAGCTGAGTGTGGTGGTGCACACCTATAATCACAGCACTTGGGAGACTGAGGCAGGAGGATTGCCGCAAGTTTGAGGCCAACCTGGAATACATGGTGAGACTCTATCTCAAGAAACAAACAAAACAAAACCAAAGTTTAAAGCCAGTTGACGAAAGTGGGATATCAGCTTCCTTTAATTCTTTTTGTATTAGAAGTGAAGCTTCAAATATTTAGGGTTGCTAAGTTTGATTTGGAAGGAAAAAATCAATAGCCCATCAAAGAGAGCCAGGATAAACTCTAGTATTATCCAGTCACTCCCTTTCAAGAAAAGATTCATGTGTATTTCCTGAATTCAACACTTTTGACAGAAAACCAAGCATTCATCACACAAGACTTCTTCCCAAATGGCTTATCATTCTCCTAGTTATCTGAGAAAAAGAGAATGAGCTATTGAACTGCAAATATTTCCTCTGTTCCCAACAGCTTCTAATCCTCAGTACTCTAAAACAGAAAGTTCATAGAGCATGTCCATCATGTGGTGGTGGGCCTTAGCCTGATTTCTTGAGTTTGAACTCTTTGGATCAGAGAGCATTACCCTTTGGAATGCCTATTTTCCCTGGGATCTAACTAGTAGCATGGGTGGCATATAATAGGGTCCAGTGACAAGTGGGGGAAGAGTAAATGGTGAGGATAAAGCGGGGATGTCATGGAGACAGACTCATCTTATGTGATCGGGCCATTTAATTATATCTGAAAATGGGAACCCAAGACCATTTGCTATAGTAAGTGCTTTAAACACAGTAAGAAATATACATTGTATTGCAATCCAGTTCACATGTATAAGCACACACACACACGTATTCATCACAACCTTACAGGGTGGATGAAGAATATGTGATGGTCACAGTGTAAACTATGGAATCAGACCTATAGCCCAACCTCTAGTCTCCCGCTGGAGCCCCTCAAATTTTGGAAAACTACATCACATACTTAAAGTTGTTTTCTAATTTTTTCTCTTCAAATTTAAATTGTTGAATAGAATGTAATTTCTTTGTTGGAAATATACTTTATATTTCTGTTAAAATTTTCATGCCATAGACTTAGCTCAAACTCAGAGAAAATGTTCATTATGTAACCTAATTGCCAAAACCATTCGCCACTGTTTCACCCATCAAGCTAATCAGACTTAACTCTCTGTCAGAAAAAAGTCAGTCTTCATTTTGCAACTCAAATAAACATAATAATGCACCAGCCTCCTTGCCCGGACACATACTTCTTCTGAATTTCAGTTCTGAGACGGAGGGGAGCGAGACAGAGACAGACACAGAGAGACTTTGCCATGTATTTGCCTGGTTGAAATAAGACCCTGTATCTTGGAGCCTTTCACATAGGAGCAAAGGAGCAAGGCTTTCCCAGGTTATCCCTGGGCAGCTGGAACTTTTTATATCTCAGAGCCAGCCACCTTCAGAGGTTTGACATGGATGAGAAATGTGTCTTTCATTGGTAGGGTGGCAAGAGTACATTCGCGAAAGGGGAGGTGAGAAGCGGGTTGGCAGATCTCGGCTTCCAGCCCTATGTCAGCTGCGTCAGTCTGGAATCTAAGTGCATATGGAACCTGAGGATCTGAAGACTGACTCTCCTAAAAGTATAACTTGAACCCCAAGCAAAGTCTGAAGATGGCCCTACGTATTAGAACCAATGTTCCAAAGCTTTAGCATCATTTGTAAAATACAAATAATGGCACCTACTTTCAGAGTTGGTAGTGAAGAATAAATAAGTGATACAAATAAAGCATCTAGTGTATTCCCGGTGCATGATAAACACCCGCTGTGTATTCACTGTTGTTGCTGTTGATGCTATTGCTATTTGACTCCTCTACCAGCCGACAATGTCATTTCTCAATGGATGACATAATCTTCAGGCTCAGTCTTAATTCCTTGTTTATATTTTAGGCACCAGTTTTCAGGCCCCAGGATACAATTTCAATACTTACGACTGGAGGAGTCCGAAACAGAGAGGCAGCCTGTCCCCGGTCCCCAAGCCACGAAGCCAGACGTACCCAGATGTAGGGCTGAGTAATGAAGACTGGGACCGGTCCACAGCCAGTGGGTAAGGTTTCCATCTGTTGCTGCCGTATCCAAGGTGACTTCGTGGTCGTCTGGGCGAGAGTTGAGCTTCTCTACTTGCCGTGGAACATATTGCCAGCGTGGCTTCTTGAAATCACCATAATCACCCGTGGCGGCCACGTGGCAGGGTGCTAAAACTTGTACCTGACTGGTAGCAGCCTGGCGCCACCACACAAGAGGGAAGAGCCGGGTTGTCCCTAATGCAACAGTGGCAGCCCTGGAGGAGAGCGCTTGCTCTGTGACAGCCGGCTCCTTCTCCTTGCTTGTGAAAGGCAGTTTCACATTAAGTTACGTGGTTTGTTTTTTTTTTAAAGATACATCAAGAGTCCCAGAGTTTTAATGAAGAAGTATATCTTAGCATTTTGTTCTCAAAACATCTTAAGGCAACTTTTAAAAAGTGATAGCCCTTAATGTGTTTATAGTATTCTTTATACTAAGTGGGGAAAACATTTTTCTTTAAGAGATTTCTATTTCCCTGTAGATGAGCAGCTGAAATGCATTTTCATGTTGCCATCCATCCCATCACTGCCATGTTGATGCATTTCATCCAGCAGTAGCCATGAGTGACCTGAAATTCAGGCAGTCACACAATGGACGGACCTTTCTTCCATTCCTCATGACACACTGTGTCTCCTAAAAGACCCTCATCTTGGAGCTGGCTCTACTCAGAGGCCACCTTGGAGCTGGCTCTACTCAGAGGCCACATTCGGAAAGACAGATCCGAAATGAATCTCTTTCTCTGCTTTGTAGGAGATGAAGGAGCAAGATCCTGGATACAGGGGAAAGATTACACTTGGCAAATCTGTAACCCAGACTGTGTTTCTTGATGCCAGTTTTGCAGGAACGTCAGACAGTGCAGAGGCCGAGCAAGAGGAGAACTTCTGGTCTCAGGCCCTGGAGGATTTAGAAACCTGTGGACAGTCAGGAATTCTGCGAGAACTTGAGGTAGCCACCATCCCATCCTTACTTTTCTTGTTTCTACATTCATTTTTTTGGTCCTTTTAAGTTTGCATTGATCACACCAGTTCATTTAAAAGCTTTAACCCCTTTCCACAGGAGAAAGCTGACAGGCGTGTGTCTTTGAGAAACATGAATCTCTTGGTAGCTACCCTTTATGTTTATCTTTTTGCTTGTGAAGCTGCCTTCCCTGCCCCCTTGCCTTCCGGACAGCAATTTGATTTTATACAATGCCGTTGAAAGTACTATTCCCCATTCCCACCCCCAAGCTTACTGACTTGTGGCTTCTGCCATCGCTCCTGCTAACCCTGACTGTTCCTGTCTCCCACCAAAGCGCTAAGGAGTGAGCTAAGTCTCCCAGCAGTGGCGCATCTCATCCTCTTAGTTGCTTTAGAAAGGTTTTTTTGGCATGTTTTCATTCGTACCTGGTATAGAAATTAATTTGATCCTTAAGAGGAACATAAGAGGAAATTTTATTTTTATTTTACTTTGCCTTTAAAGTAGATGGCAACACAACTGGTGAAAAAAGCCAGCCTCTTTGATAAGCAGGCAAAATGTTACATAGTACTTTGCTGTTAACTGCAAATCCTAATTCCATTTAACTTCATGTGAATTCGAGGACAAGTGAGATGGAGTGTAAGAGCTGAACTCCTGGTGAATTCTTTAATCAAAGTGATGAATCTGCTGACAGCATTCATGCTTCAGTCTGGGAAGTCCTAGACGATTTCCTTTTATGTTCTTTTAAATTTTCTGAGCTGTAAAAAGTAAAGTGGCAAAAGTGTCATTTTTATTTTGATGTCATATGAGGTCCCCAAGTCACCATAAGGAATGTGAATGGCATAACTGGGTGAAACTCTTGCGATTCTAAAATGATTATTCATCTTTATATTGTTTTGCTTCTCAATTGCATGTGTGGATACCTTATGTGAATCTAATGTTTGTGACTCTGCAAAAAGAACTCTAAAGAAAAATGTTAGTCTGAATTTATAGACACCATAGTATTACCTGGCATGAATTTTAGCTTCAGAGCACAGTTAAAGGATCTGGACATGGATAATCCTATGAAATTTAAACAAATTAAGATGTGAGCAATTGATTCCTTTTTATACAAAGTTCAAAAAGAGCAGAATGCTTAAGTATCAGCTGGTTTATTTAATCATTTACCACCTCCTGTTATGCAGAATGCGTAAGAGCGGCCCCAATGGAATAATGAACACAATTCACAATTCACAATTCTTGATTCTACGCTTGTTTTTGAAAGCATGTTTTGGCCCACATGCCTTTTCCATTTTGATACTTTTTTGAAGAACAAACTGTTTTGTTCATATCTTCCTTTACATTAGACAAAAAGAATATGATACCAAAAAAAATTAAAAAACAAAAAAAGCATGAACTGGTCACAGTGGCACAAGCCTATAATCCTAGAGGCTAAGGCAGGAAGATTGCAAATATGAACCCAGTTTGGGTCATTTAATGAGACCCTGTTTCAAAATGAGATTTTAAAAAAGGAATGGGGATGTAGCTCAGTGGTAAAGCACTTCTTTGCAGGCATGAAGTCTGGGGCTCAATCCCTATTACCAAAAAAACAAAAACACCCCAATAATATGGTAAAGTTGCATTTTCACCTGGAAATTGAGTCACTTCATGAAAAGATAGTAACACAGAAGTTCAGTGCGACAGCCCATATATTAGCTCTAACATAGCTCCCTTGAAATTATAAATGTGGAAAGAAAATGAGAGTTTATAGGCCAAAGAGAAATTAAATCTTCAGCTAGGACAAATGGCAATTTCATAATTTACAGTTATATTTATACTTTTATCACAAAGAATATTCACTTACTAGGTTAAATGAACTCCATTCCCTTGATTGGAAATGCTGTTAGGCAAAAAATATTGGAGCTAGATTTCCGCATGTGAAATTTACATCTGATATTAAAAGTTAAAGCCTCTATTACACTTATATATATAATGAGCTGAGGTGAAAAATTGTTACAAATGAAGTGAAATTAATTAATTTATTAATCATGTTCCCTAATACTAGCAATACATAGATTCAACTTTAGAACTGAAAAATGTATAGCTTTAACAAAGGAGAAAATTAAAACTAAGACTTCGAGCAAGTTTTTAACTTCTCTTACCAGATATTTCTTCTATAAAATATATGAATGATAATGAGTTAATACTTATATGGCATTAAATAAGAACATGGCACTTAATAAATGTTCAATAAAGTGTTCAATAAAAATTAGCTACTGTTATGTTTGCCATTGCATGATTAATGAACACTATCTTAACTATTTTTTGTTTGATATAATGGAGGAAGAAGGTTTAACTAATGTCAGAGCCTAACATATTTTTGTTTTAATTTTTATATTCCTTTTTAGATGCTACTAATTTACTTAAAGTTCACTTTAAACACAGAAGTCAACCCATGTTTTGAAAACTTACACTAAAACACTATTGATAATATCTCATTTCTTCCTTCAGTCCTCTTTGTAAATCCATTTACAACTTCTTCTGTGGCAGTGGGACTCCTCAAAGCAAGCCTGTCATCTCCCAGATGTAGCGATTATAGGTTTTACTTCCAACATGTTTCTGGCTGGTCTCATGAAAAACAAATATAAAAAAAAGATGTAAACAAAAGGAGATAACTAGTCTAATTAGGTAAAAATAATAAATGGGTGGTCACCAGAGCAGGAAGACAGTCATTGGCTGCTGTCAGTGATGCTGTACACTAAACACAGAAATGATCTATGTAATATGTGTACATGCCGTAAAATAAAGGATGTCCCACAGCACCAACAGAGCTGGCCACAGAAAGGTCTCAATAAACTTACTAGGGGCATCTATCTGCAGTAAACCCTAATATGGATACCTACGCGTGTGTACATACTGGAGACCTTTTTACCTACCAAAAAGGAATTTTATATTGTTCAGTTAATACTGGGCTAAGAAGAGATGCAGCCAGGTTCAAGAGCAAGTGTTCTTGGGCAGGATGCTGAACTCACTCAGGCATCTCTGTCCCTACTCGAACAACTGAGAGGCACAGTAATGATAATATCCACCCTCTAAGATTATTTAAGTGTTAAATGATATTCTATACATACTCTCTCTCTCTCTCTCCATATATATATATATATATATATATATATATATATATATATATATAGGACTTAACATGTATGTTCTTTTACAGTTATAATTTTCTTTTTCAAAACTATCAGTGAGAACAGATCTAGTCAGAATACCAGTAAGTTTGCTTCTTTGGTTTCTTTCAACAGTTGTTTGATATATGTACTTGTGAGACAACACTTGGCCTTCACTCAAAAGACTTTGTTAGTAATGCATGTACAGCTGAACATTAGATGAATTTTGGATGTGATATCTTAGATGACAAATGCAAATATTGCTCACTTTGCAAGTATTCCCTCTGATAAATAGTTTCAGAGCATGCCCTCCACTCAGTTCTGATTTTGCTTAATTCTGGGTCTTTGTGCCTCAGTCTCCTAACTTATAAATTGGGAGTAATAAGAGTGCCTACCTCATAGGAGTGTGAGGCTTAAATGAGTAGATACATTCAAAGGACTCCACAAATTAAGCTCTGTTACTTTTAGCAGTGGTATTACTGTAAGCAAGTAAATCATTGTTTATCAATCACCTGCATATAGAACATGTTTTCTGTTCCCATGGTTTCAGACAGATTTACCAATTCTAGTTTATGTAACTATCATATCAGAGCTGCTTACAGTCATGGTTTTAGAATCTTAGCATCCTCTAACATGAGAAATGAACATCTCCAACATATTGATTTCAAAGCCTCTTTTGTTCCTTTCTAAGACTCGGTCATCTGTGGTATCTAATCTCGCCGTTGCTTAGGTATTATGCAGGAAATATATTTGAAACTGACTGGACTTCCCAATTCACTGATAAAATCCAACCTGAACCTCATAAATTTTGAGTGAAAAGTTGAATCCAATAACATAAGAAATGATTATTTTTGGAAAAATATAAAATATATATATACATATATATACATATATACATATACATATATATATATATACATATATATACATATATACATATACATATATATATATATATATATATAAAAACCTGCTCTAAATAGGGAAGGCGAGCAAAGTGGAGGAGTGGGGAAGAAGGGGAGAAACCAAGATACATCATGCACAGGTACAAAATAACTATGATGAATGTGATCACTGTGTATACAATGTACCAATACATGTTCTTGGTAAATAATAAAATTAAACAAACAAACAAAACCTACAGTTTTCTCTAGCTTTGGCAAAATAAAGTAGATCTGTGAATAAAACTAAAAAAAAATTATTCTTAACCTCTCTTACACAAAGACCATTTTTGAGAAACACTGATTTATACCAAAAGAAACAGAAAACTACCTGCTCCCCAAGCTTGTAGGGCAGGCCACTTGGCCAAAGGGAAGACAATATAGAATGCGAGACAAGAAACTTGAGGAAAGCTCCTTGCCTTTGTATCAACAATCCCAGTCTAGCCCATTTCTAGCTCCTATCTGAGCCAGAGGAAGCACTGTAAACAGAGGGACCCTGGTTTCCATTGAAAAGTTCTTAGCGCCTTTCTGTAAGATGTATTAAAGATGGCTTCATTAATTCCATCTGTTAGAGGCCACTCAGTAGAAAGTGCTTAAAGTAGTTTGAAGTAAGCAAATGTGTGTCAAAACTGCTAGGGGTGGTATTTGATTAAAGAAACTCAGGGGCTTAAGTACTTACATTGAATTCAAAATGTGCATTATAAATGTCACTTGCAAAGCATTTTCCAGACTTTGATAGTTCAATTAGTATGTCCATTTTCCAGCCTTTGGTTATGCCCTGAAGAGACTGTTTTTGACTGGGCAGAAGGAGAATTGTGCTTAATGTTGAGCAACCAAACCTTTTCCTTATTTGTGGCTTAATTGTTTCTGAAAATTGTCAATGCCACAGGCAACAATCATGTCGGGGAGCACTATGAGTTTGAATCATGAGGCTCCAACACCTCGCAATCAGCTGGGGCGACAGGCCAGCTTCCAGGAACGGAGCAGCTCACGGCCACACTATAGCCAAACAACTCGGAGCAACACCCTGCCCTCCGACGTGGGCAGGAAGTCTGTAACCCTGAGAAAAATGAAACAAGAAATAAAAGAGATTATGTCCCCAACTCCTGTGGAGCTGCACAAGGTTAGTAAGCTTTCTTCTCCTTCCCTGCAGTCAGTAGCCATTCTGCGGGGTGTGAATACTTTGCCATAAGCCTGTAGAGGTGACATTATGGGCTCAGCCAAGAGGAGGAACCAGAGTTTAAAGGCAGATCTTCAGAGACTTTGTTCTCAAACATGATCCTGAGGAAGCAGACAGGCTTTGAAGCAGTGTATGTACTAAAAATGTATTTATGACCGAAAAGCTTATAAAAATGTGAGTTCCAGTGTCCACTGAGGAATTATTCCATCCTCAGTGGAAGGGGGAAGTATCTTCCAAACATCATATATGTATGGCTTCTCTGAAAAGGAAGTTCAAGTTCTGTGTAGAATTAATACTTCATTACAGGCCTGTTGTAGATGGTTATGTTATTCCAAAGACATGAATTTTTCTTCAAGATACTAGCTAGATTTCTTGGGCCAGGATAGGGCGAACCCTGGCTGCATTCCATTTCTGACTATGAGAGTTGCCTCACCTCATGAAGTAAAGCCATTCATGCACTCAGAACTGAATTCTGGAGCTGCTGGCAGAGTTCACACCTGACATATATAGGTGACAATGTTCACAGAACCCTGAGCCCAGGAGAATCATAGTGAGTAGATGTCTCTGTTTCATTTCGTTTTTTGCTAGAGCTATTGTTTTAATTTTTGTTGATATTTAAGAATGTATAGTAACTATCTCACCCCACTTTTCATGAGAACCAAGACCCTTCCTGTACTCAATAATCTAGAAAGACTAACTAGATTTAGATTAACTTAATAACTGGAGAAATTAGCTGCTACTCATCTTACTCAGAGGGACATACAAATGTCAGATTGAAAGGAAGTAAAAGACCAGTTATCCGTTTTCCTTTAAAGACTTCAATTTCTCCAATCACCCTACAGAAGCCAGCCTTTTATTTCCACTGGAAGAAAATATGATGAAAGAAAGGGTCACAAAGTTGGGTTCCAATTCTAGCTTCTTTCTTTCACCACACATTCACCCAATTCATTTAATACAGATACCGCACATTTGTTTACTCAAAAAATCATGTTGCAGTCCCAAGAAAAACATAGGCTAGTGCAGAGACGGTCTGGGAAATAGTGGGAAGATAATGGATTAGTATAACGGTAGAGGCAAGCCTGGGCAGCCCTGGAGAATGGAGGGTAGACGTTCATCTACCATGAGAGGGACACGAAAGGCTTCTTCCATACAGGTGTTGACCATACCAAGGAGGGTGGAGGACAGGAGAGAGGCATGTGCAAAGTGCTATCAAAGATCCATTGAGAGAATGCAATCACCACATGACTATACCCTAAATTGGAACTCCCTGCATTTGGAGACATTATAGACTTACAGAAAAAGCAAAGATATTCCTGTTGTTTCAGGATGAGGACCCTGGTCTAGCCCCATACCACAAGTGAACTTGTTTATTTGGTTACCTTGAATTGGTATTTCTGCCTGATAACTCACATATCTTAATATACTAATTGGTACATGCCATATAAGAATTCCCTGTTCTTGTAAGAACTCCCTGTTGGTTGAATTGCAGACTCCACCATATTTGATGCAAATTGTGTCATGCAAGAACAGGCTGTCCCCTCCCAGTTCCTTCAGAGGTCTGTGAGCTCTCCCTTCCCTTCTTCTCTTTTTGCCCAGGCAGAGCAGACCATGTTTGATAACCACCCTCCTTCAACCCTGAAGAGAAAAGATGCCAACGTGTACTGAGTGGCTACAAAGTGCTATCTATGTACTGTACACTTTCAGCCTTCACGGTAGCCTTTCTTATCAGATGTTTATTATCCCCATTTAGAGGCTAAGGAAATTGCAAGTATAAAATAGACACTTTTTCCTTCTGGAGTGAAGCAGTCTCCACAAAGGACAATTATTGGTGGCCTAGGAATACAAAAGACCTGTCTCCCCATTCTTCCTTCACTGAACGCATTTAGCAAAGATAATGACAGTGAGTTGGATGTGAAATTATCGTAGCTGAGGTTTTTTAAAAGTAGCTCTGCTGGAAAATAGACCTTGTTAAAAAGAAAAAAATGTGTCACCCATTTATTGGCATAATGAATGGCAGGGAATGGACTGGTTGTAACATTCCTGTGGCAGTGTGTGGAATGAAAGGTCACTAGAGTGCAGACACAGATGGACCAACCCGACTCAATAAACAGCATGCGTTTTTTCTCTTTTTTATTTCAGTCCTTTGTCGTAAATGGCGGTAATAATTTATTTCTCATGTAGCTTCACTTTACTTCTCAATGGGTCCTCAAAAACACAAACAAACAAAAAAATTCAAATATAGGTGGTGTCCTAGAATTATAATACCCCTAAATTGTGTAGTTAAGTGAAGATATAATGAAGGAGCTGGTGGCCTGATACTATGGCATTGCTGGAGTGATTTATGCTCACATATCAAGTATCCTCTTTTTTAAATGAATTCCATCACTCTGATTGGCCATGCAAAATATTTATTGCTTTAGCAACCCCCACTGTTGAAGTGGTTGGGAAGGAAATGGTCATTAGGAACAGTACTGATCTCACAGCAGACTGTTAACTGTACTTGTGTCTTGCATGTGGATGTTTTTGAACACAGAAAGAGTGCTGACAACATGAAAAACACAGTAACTTACTAGTAGAATTTTGAGTTATCTTCCCACTGGATACTGCAAACCTGTCACAAAAATTTTTGAAATTTAAGAAAAGATATTCTTGGTGTCGTGGCCCAGAGAGGGGGCTAGGGAATTAGAATATGCCCCTTCCTCTAATTGAAGATAATTGAAACCGGAGCACTTGGCTTGGCAGTCAGAATGAGGTCTGGTTTTCCATCCACAAAGCCCATTTGGCAAACTTTCCTGAATGGATCCAGCAGAGAAATTCCAAAGGAGTGGCAAAGACAAAAGTGGACAGGGTAAGTGACATAAACAGTACAGCATTCTAGCTCTGTGTTACTTTCCTTTTGCTGTCTTTCTGATGGCTGTTTGCTACTTGATAAAAGTTTGGATCTGGTTGTGCCCAGGCTAACTCCTACAAAATTGCATTATCTTCACTAGAATTTGGATCAAGATAGCATGAATGAATGGACAAGGATCCATCTCATTACTGGATGGGGGTGCTGCTAAAGCTGCTCCATTTCCTGGGAATGAGTCACTAATATTATCTTCACACAGAATTAATATTGTCTTATCTACCAGTTTCTTACATCTCAACTTACTCTCCATTGTTTACTCATTTTCTACTCATCTTTTCCCTCCATTTTTTTCTTCCTTCAGACCTTTGAATGGTCCCTAGCTCCAAATAGTTTACATTCATTCCCATCATCCCATATTTCTGAGGCTCCACCAGGGTCTTGGCAAGCTTTCTTTCAAGTCTACATTCATTCCCGAAGGCAAAAAACTAGTTGTCATTCCTAGCACTTAGAAATAAACAGAAAAGCAGCTGCATTTTCTTTTTGGCTATGCGGAAGCGGGAGGAAGTTGGAGCTAGAGTGATTTGACACTTAGAATGAGATAGGAGGAACAGAGAAGTGATACTGGGTCCCTTTAGGACACTCTTCTCCAACTTTCTCAGCTCTTAGGAACAACCTGAAATATAATGTACTCACAAATTCAATACACATGTATACCCACGCTTCTATATAAGAATGAATCCAAATATTTGCTTCACAATGCACACTGACTTTTTTGCTTCTTTTCAAATGTTAATTGCATGAAGCTGATTTAAAGACTTATTAACAGGTGGCAATCAACAGTTTGAGAACTACAGCCATAGACAGTGGTTTGGACTGTGTACCTCTGAGGTCCTTTATTCTAGATGCTTGTTGCAATGTAGGGTCCTAAGCCCCACCCAGACTTACCTTGTCAGTGTTTGGGGTGATCGTGTGCCAAGAAGCTACATGTTAACCATCCCTTCTGTTCTAAGAACTAAAGACTAAGAATCGCTGCCTTAGGTCTGTGCTCGCTGCAGGTGATTATCTGTTTCAGTGAAATCACAGGCAACAACAGGGTGGCAGGCTAGTGAGGAAATGTGCTGCATCTTGGACCCTGGAGCGCGTGTATTTTATCTCTAAAATGAATTCTGTTTTGTACTACAGCTTATCACACGTTCTTTCTCTTCGCAGATAAGGAGCTTGAGATCTTAGCTACAGTTCACTGATAACCTCACTCTCCCTGCTGAAACTTAAATATCCTTTGGTGTCCATTTAATCTATTTCTGAGATGAATTCTAGCTTCACTTCAGTGCACACCTTAAGGCCAAAAGAAAAAAAAAAAAAGAAAAAAATCTTCACAGAGAAGAAAGTTCTCCATTCAGAACACTTGAACTTTTTTAAACAAAAATCATACTGACATTCCCTTATTCTGTGTCATTCATGGTTCTCAGTAAGATTATACTGCTTAGATGTATACAGCTGTTTTTATTTAGATTTTTACAGAAGGGTTTTCAAAATGATTTCCCAGTGCCTGCTTTTATTTACAGCTGCTTGTGGCGCAGTGCTGAACATCTGAGTCACTCGTGAGTAACTTGTGTTTCTCAAGCTGTTTTGCTGCCATCAGCCTTTCCCATACAAGGTCACTTGGCCGCTGCAGTGTATTTGACTTTTCTGAGGGGAGCTTTCTTTGCCGTCGTCTGGTAAAGAGTATCCTTTTCAGTGTTTAATACCAGCTTGTTCTACAACTTTCTCCCAAGTTGGAAACAAGCTCAGCCCTAGAGGGAACTATGAAATGGAAATACATCTCTTACTCTTGCACATTCCCTCTTTCTTCACTAAATATTTGGAACGGGCATTCAAGATCACACAAGTTCTTTTGCCAGGTGTGGACCTTCTCCAAATGGCTAGTGTACAACTTTTTACTGTGGAAATCGTTAAATGTGAAAAGCAGTACACTGAATATATCAGCTTTTTGCGTCTGTCTGTTCACTGTCTGCTAACTGAACTCTTTGCTCAGGTGAGGCAGGTAAACTGTGAGAACACAGGCTTTGTTATCAGGCAGACCTGCGTGTGGCTTGCAGTCTGCCACTCACCAGTTGGGTCACTCCTGTGCACCTCTGTTTTCTCAATTAGTAAAGAGGGGGCAGGGTTACCTGTTATCAGGAGGAGGAGACCTCCCAAAATAGCATTTTCCCTGGTGAAGTCACCATCATTCAGTCTTGCCTCGGCTGGTGTCACAAACCCAGAAATGAGATCTGCTCAGCAACCCAGACTTACACAAGCTCCAGACAGCTGCCCTGGAGCCACCCAAGGCAGAGAAGTAAGTCAGAGTGGGAGTCTGTTTACAAGGACAAATCAATGTGCCTGGTTACTACCAGGAGTCACCACCTCGGACTGATGAGTATATTCTCTCCCTGTGAATCCAGAGAGGATAACGAGGGGACCGTTGTTGGGGAAACATGGAATTAGGAAACAGGGTTGGATTGTATGTTTTATATAAATAATGGCATCCACCCCTGGCAGTCCTCAAAATGTGTCATTTCCATTAGTTTCCCTTGTCTGTGATTCTGTTCAGAAGTACTTTTTTAAATGTTTAAAAAAAAAAAAGCATTTTTATACAAGTGACTGGCTTGTGTCAAGAAAGGCTTGTTTGTTTAAGTAACAAGGGATGACAGCAAGATAACAAGACTTGCTTAAAGAGGGGGAAAGAAATGGAGTATGATTTGTAAGTTAGAATCCAATTGCTCAGTGACTTGAAGGTGAGGAAAGGAGGCTATGAGGCTAGTTTTTCTAGTGAACAGAGCAGATATCATTTGCATCTCCCCCAGAGAGAACTCAAGTTACATCTTACCGCTTTTCTACAAGTCACCATCCACCTTTGCACCTGAACTGCCAGTAATAGAAATGGTGACTCAAACAGAGGTGCTGTCCTCTAGTCTCAGGTGACCCTTCAGCAGGCTCATTAGACAGCATTCTGGTGCATCTTCTTCTGCTCTTATCTCTTCTGTAGTGGAGCATCCACCACCTCTCTTCAGAAATGTTAATAACTTTCCCTTAACTCTCTAGCCTGTGGAGATTCATCCTTGTGCATCTCTGCTATCCTTGTGCATCTCTGTTATGATCATATATATTTGTAGGTTGTAAAATTTTGTATTACCTATAGGATCCTCATTTACAAGAGATAGAGCTCTCTGAAGGTCAAACTATTTCCCTGATGTCCAATTTCTTAGAGAAGAGCCCTCTGTACCTCTTTCTTCACGTTGCTCTGCCATATTGCTTTTCCAGTAGGACCATGCTCCTTAAATGGGTAACAGTCTAGCCCTAAGGTGGGATATGGAGCTCTTTGCATGTCTGAGGCTCTTTCCAATGTTGGATATCTGCAATCCACAGCATGATAACATGAAACCAAGATAGCAGCCAGTGCAGTAGGATTGTGGCCAGCTGTAAGTCGTCATCCTTCTGGAAAGAGAGTTCCTACAGGTAGTCCCAGAAAATGGTCTGTGAAATCAGTGAGGCCAACATAGGCCTACGGAGAATAGAGTTCTGTAAAGTACAGAGGGAATGAGAAAGGGTCAAGATCTGGAGAACAGCCAGGCCCGAGTGATCTAGGAGCTAGAAATCAGAGGCTGAGTAGAGAGGATGGTGCCAAAAGTGGCACCCAGTCCTGAACAAAATGATAGGAACAGGGACAACTTGGAACTGGCTCGAGCAAGTAGAAAGGACCGGCGATAATTCTGGAATTGACCAAATGACCATCACCTACCCATGGCTTGGTTTGAGCTCCTAGAGAAGTTTGTCTAGCTCGTCTGCTTTGTTTTTATGTGAAATGATAGCAGGTGTTCTGGGGTGTGGAGTTGCTCTGGGGTGAATCAGGAAACCAGCACCATAATCCACTACAGCTCTTGGAACTGGGGCACTCCCTTGGTGGAGACTGAGCTACCCAAAGGCCCGATGAGCCCTTGACCTACTCGTGGTTAGAGCCACCATCCCAGCTCTCAACTCTCTCGTCGCTGGGCCTCATGTTTCCAGCCTTGGTCCCCTCAGTTGCCAGACAGCAGCAGGAGGCAGTATCTGAAGCAGCTGCCCTTCTCTCCCTTCTGCCAAGTAGACTCTCCAGACAGGAGGCAGCAGCTGCCTTTCTGACCCAATTTGTCTCCAAACCCATGACTTTCTAGTAGCAGGTCCAAGATCGCTTCCTCTTGGTCTGAAAGTACAGTTAGTTTTGTCGTTGCTGTTGTTGCTCTAGCCCCCCCAGGTAGTGTGGGACTGTCCTCAAAACTGACATTGAATCGTCAGATTTAAATGAAGAGAGTTGCCCAGGAACCTAAATTCCTGGTGAGCTGCAGGAAAACCAGCACTTTCTCTGAGAAGCACATGTTAGTTTGGTACTTGAATCGCTTCTTGGCCTTTTGGCTAAGATCAAGCGAGGTGTTAGTGTGGTACTAGAGACCACTGGGACCAAGCGTTGAGCCACTGGGAGGCTGGCAGGGCTTGGGAGTTGCTTCTGGGATGGCTGTCATTTGTTGTGACTTATTTGAGATGCTAGACGCAATGGCCCTTAAAATCCAAGTGGGAAGAGTTAGCTTTGCAGCTAAAACTTTCCTATGTCAAAACCGAAAACATAAATATTGAATTTGTGATAAACATAAATATTGAATTTGTGATCTTACACTTGAGGGCATTGTTCGGTTATGTAGACAGACTTGCTGAGAAGTGTAAAACAAGACTGAACTGAATCTCAGTGAACCCGTCTGCCTCTTCTCATAACTTCTGCTGGAGTAGAAAGGTGGGTGAATAAAAGCAGTTGCAACACATAATGAAGAACAGTTAAAATTCAGCTGAGAGCGAAGTGTTATTTCCAAGAGACGAATTGGCTCTTTTAGAATGGAAAAGTTCCAGTTGTGTTCATGGTCCAGGTTCCCCAGATACATCCTCCGATCGGCACAGAATAGGGACCCTACAAGAAAAGTCTTGCTTCACATGGGTTAGGGTAGAATGCAAAACTACCAGGATGGTGATCTTCAGAAGCAGAGAGCAGGAGTTCATGTGGATGTTCGTAGAAAACCACAGGAGGGCTCTGATGAAAAGAAAACAGCAAACATGATAAATTATTCATCATTAGTTTGCTAGGCAGTTGGAAATGAAAAGCCTGCCTGACCAGCTAGAAGATTGCATGTCAAAAAAAAAAAAAAATCATGATTTAGTGGAAGGAATACAGCAAATGAGGTCAGGTATTCTAGTGTTGAATCCTGGAGCTTATGCATTCTTTCAGGACAAGTCACTCCATCAACTTCAATGCTCAGCATCCCTATTAGTAGAAAGATTTTGTTGTACAGAGTTGTTGGGAGATCAAAAGCAATCATACGTAAGAAAGTGCCTGGATAAGGGATTCATCTGGCCAGGCAGGGGGGTGACTTAAAGCTCAGAATCCTTAGAATTGATTTTGGACAAGAAATAAATCAAAAATAACCACTAAGAATCTCCAGATTAAAAAAAAAAGAAGAAGAATCATCTCCAGGTGGGCAGAACTACATGACACAATTTATTGTTGCTGCTTTGAGAGTAGTCTGCTATACTTCCCATTTTCTGAATTACTGATTTCTGAAATCTTATTTTTATGTGATTTTAAAAATAATTTTACTTTTGTTAATTTACTGTTACCAAGCTATTCCCAGGAGAAGGACACAAGCTGTCTATTAAAATTCAGTATTTTCTAACCTTAGGAAATCTCCCTGGAGAAACAGATTACTTTGAATTTCAAATCGTTTATTAGCATCACATCCTGAAGATTTTCCATAGAAATACCTCAAGTGTGAGGTGCCAGCAAGCCAGAAGTCTCAGCCAGTAGCTGTGTGTTGATCTGCTAATGCGCTCTGGTTGGCATCCACCGCCCATGTTTTGGTTAGTGTGTTACCGTTGATTGGTATTGGTAGTTTTAAAGCCACTCATACTTTTTGCCCCTCCTGAGTTCTGGCCTATAGAACAGACACCCAAGAGTCACAGGTCAACTTAGCAATGAAGAACTTTACAGTCATTCCAAACCCATGAGAAAGTGTTCCCCCAAATGCAAAGATTCTGGATTACCGTGTTAGAAAATGTTGCAGAGGTGAGACTAAAGTGGACTTCCTAATGTCCATAGCAAGCTCAGATTTGGGGACCCTCACGTTCGGGTGCCCATCAAGAATGAGGCTGGGTATGATCAGATCCACTTACCCAGTAGCCAAAAGCACAGTGTCTATAAGGCTGCAGTTCTGAAGCGGAACAGAGACAGCTAAGAGGATGTACTGCCGTTTAGGAGAGGTGGTGGACCCTGCCCAGGAACGCTGCTTGTCACATGGCAAGGACATGGCTAGGAGCCAAGACAGAAAGGGGGCAAAGGAACAAGGAACCTCACAGATAAAGCCAAGGCTCATAAGCAGGGACCTGGAGAAGGGAGATTCAATACCACTAGTAACAGGGTCCAAAGAATGCCAGTCGGCCAGCGATTCTATTAGCTACTCTCTTCCTCCTCTTTCTCCTCTTCCTCCTTTTATTCCTCTTTTCCTTTCCTTTGAGAAGGAGCATGGAAATAGAAGGAAACAGACTAGAATACAAAACAGCAACATCTCCTCCACTTAAGGTTCCACGGGGGGATGGCTGATTCCAGATGAGCAGCAGGAAGCATTCACGATGAGTCTGTGATAGCCTGCATCAGAAAGCCAAGATGCTCTCTGAACAAATGGATCCTTTCCAAAGGAGGCAACACGAAGGCCTGCCTGTGCCCAAAGATGAAAGTATTTTGAACATCCAAAAGGATATTGATGCAATTGGTTAAAAATACAAGTATATAAAAACCCACAGGTTCACACTGACACTTCATGTAACAAAAGCTCCTCCTCCTCCCCAAAGAAATTCTTATCAGAACACCATTAGAACTATATAGTGCAATAATTCTCTCTTCTGAAACTGCAAAGAAGTAACACTCACTCCACCTTTCTTATATAAACTGCATTTTAAAATAATCAAGGAACACTAATTGAAAAAGGAGCATTCTCCTTTACAAAATAATTCTAGCTAATATATGCAGAAGATTTACAGGATTAGGAAAAGGTTATCACTTTACAACTCAAATGAAATTACTGATTCAGACAGTAATTATCTACAGATCAACCACTAAAAGTTGATGAGGAGTCTCACCGTGGAGAAATCAGTCTGTCATCCCCTGACCACACCCTGTGTGGGACAGCTAGCAGAATGGTTGGGTAACGTGATGTCGTAGGAAGCACTGTGCCCCTGTGACTTAGTCAGCCCCCCCAAAAAGCTTAACCTGACTTAAACATTCAGAGCTAAATTCCATTTAGAGAAATAGGTGAGCTGGAAGAACATCCTGTAAGATAGATGCCACAATTTCAGCAAGACAGTAGTCCCCCCTTGTCTCCGGTTTCACTTTCTGTGGCTTCAGATATCTGTGGTCCTCTGTGGTCTGAAAATAGTAAATAGAAAATTTCAAACAGAAGCCCTTCTTCCATTTTAAATTTGGCACCATTTTGAGTGGCAGGATGAACTCTCACACCATCCCACCCAGAATGTGAGTCATCCTTTTGTCCAGCGTGTCCATAATCTTTATGCTTCTCACCTGGTAGTCACCAAGTAGACATCTTGATTATGTCACGGTATCAAAAGCGCTTCTATAGAGGGTTTGGTACTACCTGTGGTTTCAAGCATCCCAGGGTCCTGGAACAGCACTCCCCACCCAGATAAACGGGAGAACTGTAAGTTAGTGGCTCTGGAAAAATGGGACAGCACATGCTCTAGATAAGAGGAGGGTTAGGAGACCTAACACAGATGTAATGTGTGGACATTGTTGGAATCCTGACTTGAAAACATCAACTCTAGAAAACCATTTTTGAGACAATTGGGATACTTATGGAGCAGATATTGGAGGATAGTAAAGAATAAAAGTTAATTTTATCAGTGACTTAATGACATTCGGGTTATATATAAAATGTGTTGTATTTTCTCTCCTACATCTGAAGCCTGTGTGTACGTCATCAAGTTTTCTCTAATGGGAATAATTATTATTTTTGCATTTATAATTAACATGTAATATTTGTACATATATATTTATTGGGTACATTACAAAAATTCGATGCATTTTTACAATGTATAAAGATCAACTCAGAATAATTAACATTTCTTTCTCTTCAAATATTTATTATTGTAAGATTCTTTCTTTCCGAAATATGCAATAAATCGTTGTAGACTGTAGTTACTTATGGTGCTACACAACACTAAAACTAATTCTCCCTGTGTTTTGGTGTCTGTTATCTGACCTTTATTTCTTCTCCTCCTCTCTCTCCCTTTCCTCACATCTGGTGACCACTATCCTCTTTTTTTCTAGGAAATCAACCTTTTTAGCTTCCACAAATAAGTGAGAACATGTAGCATATATCTTTCAATGTTTGATTTATTTCACTTAACATGATGCCTTCCAGTTCTGGCTATGTGACAGAATTTCATTCTGCTTTTAAACTAATTTTTATTTTTAATTACTACATGCTCATAGTATATAATAATTACACTGATTATGGTGACTTGGTACATGTATATAACACATCATCTCCCTGTTTCCTATTATCTGTCTCCTATTTGGCTCTTTATTTTATTTATACTTTGGATTTCTCATATAAGAAAGCTATGCAATGTTTAGGCTTGTGTGTCTATCTTCATTCACTCAACATTATGATATCAAGGTGCATCTACTTCCCTACAATTGGCTCAAATTCTCCTTTCTTGACATCCTTGACAGCATTTATTATTTTTCTTATTCTTGACAATAGCCATTCTAACTGGAGTAAGGTATCTCATTGTGGTTTTGATTTGCATTTCTCTGATGATTAACAATGTTAATATGCTTATTGACCATTTTACGTCTTATTTTAAGAAATGTCTCTTCAGGATGAAGCGATCATATGTTTTAGAGATGCATACAATAATATATGGGCGTGAAATTACATGAGGATTGGCATTGACATTAAAATATTACCCCAAAGAATAAAAAAGAAGAGTGCATGAAGTACATGTGCCAATCTTGTGACAGTTACTGGATCTGAATGATGTTTATAATTTTTCACTAAAAAATCTTCCTCTAATAACTCTCCTCTTCCTTAGGGAAGGAATATAAAATCTCCTATCTCGTGACCCAAGGGGGGAAAAAAACTCAAATTATGGAAGAACCTAAATATTTCTCTCTTCAATGAGTATTTTTGTTTGGATTTTTTTTTTTGCAGTGTTGGGGATTGAATCCAGGGAATTGGGCTTCCTAAGCAAGTACTCGGCCGCTGAACTATACTCACCCCACAGCATGCAATGAGTATTTTGAAAGCAATCATGTGTTTTATAAAGAGATAGTGTGCTGTGGAAAGATCTAAGCTCTGCAGTCAGAAACCTTGTTTTGAACCACTACTCTGTTGCTTTCTCTCTGCTTGACCTTGGGCAAGTTTCTGTTCTTGAGCGTTCATTTCTCTATATATATGACCTGCTGCACAAACTCTGCAGTAACTTCATGTCTGCATCTTAAACTACTCACCTAAGCCCCACAGTCCTTAATAGCATGGAGTCCAGCATCTGCTGCTTGAAGGGCCCTCCATGCTGCCTCCCTGTCTGTCCACGTGTTCAGGTTTCCTCCAGGCACACGGTGGAGCAGGCCTGGTTCCAGGATGGGAGGTGCTTTACTTCTCATGGCCACATGGTGTCGCCAAGTGGAGCTCCCTCCTGTCTAGCCATGCCCAGCAAGGCTTTGGGTGAAGGTGGAGGACTGGTTTGAACCTCAGGGTTCCTCTTAGTTAACAATACATCCTCTGCAGTGACATTGAAAGGCGCAGCATGTCGGGACTGGTTTTCAACCATACAGCGTATCAGAAAGAGCCCCTTCTAGTCAGCCAGGCACCTTGTGTGGCAGGCACTGTTCTAGGGGTTTAGGATAGATCAATGAACAAAAACAGACCCCTGACACCTCAAGGAGCTAAGGAGCTGGGGCAAGTGGTGGGGGTTATCTGCCAAATAGCAGGTCACCCACAAAGTTCTCCCCTCCTAGAGTTTTGCTTTGGGGGTGTTCTGTCAATCACAGTTTGACCCAAACTACTTCTCCCCACGCACCACTAATGTGCATGCTAGATTCGGGAGAAAGGTTCCTAAGCTACACACACACACACACACACACACACGCACGCACGCACGCACGCACACACACTCCTTGTTTAGTAAAGTGGGGCTTTCTGCTTTATACTTGTACAACTGAGTGTCGCAAAAGTGATCCACAGAAATCAGGTCCCTTCTTCAGATTAAAACAAAGTTAGATGAAGATTCTTATCCATCTTGTAGGATTGTTATAAGAATTAAAACAGATATCTTCACTGATCCTTGGTCCTTAAACTCATAAAGGTTATGTTTTGCTTGCTGCTATGCCAACATGTTCCAATATGTTCTGCTGTATTCTCAGGTCTTAAAACAGTGCCTGGTATGTAGATAGAGTTCAGTACAGTAGAGTTCAGTAAAGACGGACAGATACGCACATGCACACGCACACACACACACACACACACACACACACACACACACAGCAATAGACTGAGCCTGCAGAGTGCCGTGCCAATAAGCATTAGCCCTGCAGACTCCTGTGATGTCAGTCTGGGGCTGTCTGAGACCTGTGTTTCACAGGCCCCTCCCACCTGCTCCCATTCAGGAGGACACTTTAAGTGGTAAAGCACATTTCCCCCTTAAAGTTGCAACAAAGGTCTAACCCTTTCCTTCTGGTGTACTTTGTGGGAGATATGTAAGAGGGGTGAAATGTTGGCATACTGACCGTATTGTATAGGCTCTGTGATGCCATCAGTTATAAAACAGATTGATTGCAGAGATTTTAAAATGTGAAAAAAGAATTCTGCATCACAGAATCAATGAAACAAAGTGTGTTGAATGGCAGGAGAATATAATAGTTACGCCTTTTGTGTCTGGAGTCCAACAGACATGACCCCACCATTCATTACCTTTGTGGCCTTGAGAGGATTACTTAACCTCTATAAAATTGAATTTCCTCACCTCTAAGATGGCCTCTAGGACTGCCTGGTGAATAGTATTGACCCAGTCTGTTTAGCTCTCCATCCAGTAAAACAAAATCTACAGACAGAACACTCTTGTATTTCCTTCAGTATTCCATACCTCTCTAAAGTACAATAACTGGATATAAAAAAATAAAGGTGCTATAAAAGTTCTAATTTTACAGTTGCCCTATATAGCTCTGAAATTTTTACTATTAAAAAAAACCACGTTCATGCATTAGTTATATAAAAATAAGTAATTTTTTAAAAAAATTTTACAGTTAAAAAAGTAAGCCCACCTATTGCCTGGACGGTGCATCAGTTTTTGCAGCAGGTGCCCAATAAACCACAAAGAAAACCGTGCCCACCTTACAGCACTGAGTGAATGTCGATGCTGAGTGTAGCCTGGGCATGGTGTCCAGCCTGAGGATGGCTCAGCACCCTTGTTCGTGTGTTTGCTTCTTGAAGGCAGTCTCTTCTTTTTCTTGTTTGCTGCTGTTTCCAGCATCCAGACCTGTGCTTAGAATCTGGTGCTGTGCTTAGAATCTGGTGCTGTGCTTAGAATCCAGATCTGTGCTTAGGGACACTAAGCAATGAAGAAATGTACAGATTATTTGTTCTTTTAGCCTCGGACTACCTCATGCAGGTGGTTAGGTGCAGAAATGCAGACTGGAGAAGTTTTAGCTGGCGGTCCCTGGCCTCGCAGGCAAAGAGAACCAATTGAGGCTGGTAGCACAGGAGGATGGACACCTATAGTTACCAAACCAATCCCAAGGCAGCAAGGAGTGCGTTACAGGAATGCTTTGAGGTCTTTTAAACAGTGTGGTGTTGATGGGACTGATGGCGGTGCCATAGCAAATAAAACAATGAATTTCATGGTACTTGCACGAAAATGAATACACTGAGTACTGTATTTAACACAACACCAGGCCAGGGTGGGAACAAGGAAAGGGCTTTGGTTTATTTCTCGACATCTCAGCAGGCCCTGGCTGCTACTTATACCAGGGGGGCTATTCCCAGAAAATCACCCTGCCTTGGGAAAATTCTCTCCTAGATATATATATATAGCTGATGATTGCAATTAGACCGACAGAGACAGAGAACCTCACACTCCAGTTCTCCTTATCTGGCAATTCTGGATAGGACTTTGTGTATGCTAAGGATGTTCCTGGAGTGGGAAAAGAGGTGTAGTGTTGGGTGGAAGAACTGCCTAATGCTTGTATTATAAATCCGGTATGTTACTGAAATCAGTTTGAAAAGATAATTCATCAAGAACTTTTAGAAGCAAGTCCCCCGCCTGGCTAACATTTCTCTTCACACTTTCTTACTTTTCAGGTGACCTTGTACAAGGACTCTGACATGGAGGACTTTGGGTTCAGTGTAGCAGATGGCTTATTGGAGAAAGGAGTATATGTCAAAAATATTCGCCCAGCTGGGCCAGGTGATCTTGGTGGCCTAAAACCCTATGACAGGCTCTTACAGGTAATACCATCTTCATTCTTGCTAATGACTCATAACTGGGAACTTTCTCCAACTCTTCCTGTGTATTTGGAGCCCTTTGTACTTTTTCCTCCAAACCTTGTCATCAAGATTTTGGAATTAGTGCTAATGAAGAGCTGAACGAAGAATCGTCAGCTCTTAGTAAATCCTGTTCTAGTCCAAACAGTTCTCTGATTTATCAGCGTTCTGGTAGAGCTCAGAGCCCTCTTTCCCAATCTGTTGCTTATTAGTCAGACCTCACAGCCATGGGCCATTAATAGACTTCTCTGACATACATTAAAATATCTTAATTATGTAGTTAACTCTCAGCCACCACTGAGCTAGTCTTTTCCTCCACTCTTCAGCATGACTTGTGAGGTTTCTCCTTCCCATGCCAGTATCTCTCCTGGCCTCTCTCTTCATTTACTCTCTAGCCCATTCTAGACTTGTTTCAGACTGGTACACCTGCCCTCCCTCTGGCCTCTTGTCCCCAGAATGGTGTCTGATTTTCTGCTCTGGACCTCACTGGGGTTCCACGACGTAGCAAGTCCAAGCCTTGGGCCGTGCTGCTCCTGAGCTTGCTGTGCCCGCCCCCAGACTTACCTCTGCTCCCTCCTGGATTCAGGGCCTGCCTCGATGCCCCTGTAGACCACCGGCTCTCACTCAGGTAGCCTCCATTTCTCTTAGCTCCTGGACTGTGACTCTTGGGCTCACAGTATTGCCAGACATCGCACTAGTTGTTTGTCTGTGCTTTCTTACCTACTGGAGTGTCACTCCACAAGGCAGGGACATTACGCACCAGTCTGGTCCCTGTTCCAAGAAATGGTTGTCACGTAAAAAAGTCATCAAGATTGTACAGAAAAATGATAGCCTGTTGGCTGTGCACCTTGCAATATTCTATTCCCTTTTTCTGAAACACTCTATTCTCCATCTCCTACCTGCCTAACTCCTGCTTAACCTTTTGGCCTCACTGAAACCAATGATTCTCTACCTTGGCTGAAAAATAGAATGATCCCAGGCCCGTGCTGAACCCCAGACCAATTAAATCAGCATCTCAAGGAGTAAGAAACAGCATCCATGTGTTTTTAAAGCTCCCCAGGTGATTACAACAAGCAGTCAGATTGAAAATCACCAGTGTAGATGACTTCTTTTCAAAGCCTTAGTTGACACCAGTCATCTTTTGCCTATATACATGACCTATATTTTATGTAAACTAGTAACTTTTTCCTCTGATAGAATTATTTAATTACGACTGCTTGTTTCCCTGTACATATTTCCCAGTAGATTGTGAACTACTTGAGAGGAGGGCTGGTACCTTTTTCTCTCATTCACCATGATACAGTACTTGATATCTCAATGTCTCACACAATCTCTGAAGCCAAAAAGCTGAACCTTAAAACCTAATGTAGGGGGTTGAGGATTTAGCTCAGTGGTAGGGCACTTGCGTAGCAAGCTCAAGGCCCTGAGGTTCAATCCCCAGGGCCAATGGAAAAAAAAAAAATAAAACCTAATGTAGTATTTATCGTGGTTTAGTTTCATTTAGCAAAGTAAATTCCTGATCTTATGTAGTTTTCAGGGAGAGCATTTTGCAAGCCAAGGAGTGGCTTGGCATTAGTCTCAGAAACATATCCAGTCGGTGTGTCTGTCACCAAGAGCTGAATCTCACAGCAGGAGGCTGCCACAGACGGGCTGCTTGCCAGGGTCTATCACTGAAGTATTGATCGGCTAGATAGTTTTAACGCCAGTTCTGGCAGTTATGGTTGCCTTGGCAGCAGAATGACTAGGCGTTCTCCTAGGAGTTGGAGGATACTTCATTTCCGTAGATACTCCAGTAATTGCTGGATAAGCAAGTATGGACCAGTTACTGAGTCTCTGTAAGTACTGCCTTCCTCATTACAGATTGGAGCTATCCCTATTTTCGTGAGGGTTGAAGCTGTAAGAGTAGACTGGATTCAGATTATGAAGGCCATTGAATGCCAAGATAAAGTTTTCAAACTTTATTCTGGAGGCATAGTAATTTCTTAGGCAGAAGAATGACATAATTTGTAACATAGAAAGGCAACTACAAACATATCCTCATGCTTTAACGGGGGCAGGGCAGGGAGGTGGAAGATCAGTCATGGAGACCAGGTAGGTGTGGGCAACGCAGCTGCTTCAAAGCTAGTCTGTCTGCAGTAGTCTCAGCCTGTCCTGGCAGAGCAGGCTGGCAGGAAGTCAGCAGGTCGGATCTGTTGCCCAGGAGATAAGTTTGGGCCAGAGCTAAGGGTGTCAGATGTTGATGGTGTGCACTTAGAGTAAGAAAAAGAAGAGAACTGCATGTCGAATTCTAACAGGAACAGCTTGCAAGGACAGGAAACAATAAAGGCAGAATAGTATGAAAGGCAAACAATTAAAGTGCTAACAGGATCGAAATGGAGTGGTGTCAGAAACCAACTGTATTGAGAGTCCGCAGCTAAAGATCAGCCAGCAGCCCTGTCCTACAAGAAGTGAACAACCGCTAGGTGTGGAAATTCATGGTGAGCCTTTCACAGGATACGTCTTTGACCTGGTGGGCGGCCCAATGCCTAGTTGTCTGGCTTGCAACTAAGGGGTCCCTCATTGGAGACTTGTTTACATGGGCAGAGGTCTGCTGGGTCTTATCTGACCCGTGCCCAAATTCTGTCTGCACCCTGTAGTTCTCAGGGAAAACAGGCCTGTGGCAGGCCCTGGTTCCTCACATGCAAGGAGCCGATTCAAAACACTACCACAAGAGAAAAGTTCAAAGATGCTCGCGTGTACATCTGGGACAGGAAGGGCACAATGAGTCAGGAGGGCAGGCCTCTGTCCCCAGGACACACAAGATGAGAATGGAGAGAGAAAGAAAAGAGAGAGAGGAGGCAGAAACATAGCCACTAGCAGCATGCGAGGGAACAGGATATGTGGGTCACTTTAAATTTGACAGCGAATGTGTGAATGCTGTCTTTAAAAGAAGGGTGGGAAAAGCAGAGAGTCCATCCCGGCTGGCAGGAGAGACGCTTCTAAATTCTTATCTCGGGCCACTGGCTTGGGCCTTTGGATGTGTGTTCTACTTCCGATGCCCAGGCAGCAGCCCTTGCCGTATCATTTCGTTACATGAGGGAAAAGATCTTGAAGCACCAGTAGGTGCTGAGAGAGCAGATACTAAAGGCCAAAGAGGATGAGGACTCCCAACCATGGCTGGACTGGACACCAGCAGAGCAACCTAAATGACAGTCCCAGGATCTCAGGAGACAGAATGAGGAGTCAAGGAGTGGAAGCAGAACACACGGTTTTAAAAACTGTTACTGGTGAAGGAGAATGGAAGATGAGCATGTGGAAGGCAGGGAAGAGCTCACTTGTAGGGGAGGTAATTCATTCTTGGTTAAGAGCACCGCTTTGGGAACCAGTCAGACTGCCCAGTTATATTCTAGCTCCACATTTACCAACTGCCGGCCCAAGGCAAAGTGCTTCCCCCTCCAAACCTCACTTTCTCCAACTGTAAATGGGGGTGATTTTCAGTGAGCAGAGCACCCACATGGCTAAGGCCATCTATGTGGCATGAGGATGGGAGGTTGTATACTTTTTTGCTGCTCTTAAGGGCCTTACAGTCTAGTAGCAGAGCCATTGGTGAGCCCATAGCCATCATGCTGGAATCAGCAGCAGTGGACCTCTTTGCACAGGGTATACACTTAAGCACCTTCAAGATTAACCAGTTTGCTATGCGTGCTGTGCACTCTGGGGAACTAGGGGGATTATGGGTCCAACAATCATTCAAAATGTCTCTTCTTGACCCTTCAGGTTAATCACGTCCGAACGAGAGACTTTGACTGCTGCCTTGTGGTGCCCCTCATAGCCGAATCTGGTAATAAGCTGGACCTGGTTATTAGTAGAAACCCTCTGGCTTCCCAGAAGTCCACAGAACAGACTCTACCCGGGGGAGACTGGAGCGAACAGAACAGTGCTTTTTTCCAACAGCCTAGCCACGGTGGTAATCTGGAGACACGAGAACCCACTAATACATTATAGCAACACTTTTATAAAGAAGGACAAAAGACGGTATCTACATGGTGCTAAAAATCCCTTTAAGATTTCTGTGTCATCTGAAGCACAGATAATCACGTGGCATTAACTGCAAGCACAGGGGTCTTTTAAATCTCTCATGGCTCATGTTCACTTCCCTTTTCGAGTTGAAGAGGTTTCTTTTTTGGTGACCACTATGGTATGTGGCAGGCAGATCCCTGCCAGGCCCAATGGTAGAGAAAAAGAGAAAAATAAACTACCCCTCCCCACAGTTAACATCAGAGGAAATTTTTTAAGAGTTTCATCTTACTATCACTTTTTAAAAAGAGAACTGTCTGTTTGAAAATATTATCTATGATAATTTCCTTAATTCACTTTGAAATCAGTTTCTTACTATGAAATCACTAATGTAAGAATTTGGCTAACAGTTTTTCATACAGCTGGCTCTCTTAGGGGCACTGGGATTCAGTAAGCTGCTGAGAGTGCTGCCATGAGAGGGGGACAGGTGTCAAATCGTTAGTTTAAAATGTTTCAGCAATGATGCACGTAGGAGACCATAATAGGTGGAGGTCAATGTTTTGCCCAAATATAGGAATGATTTTAACTAAGATGTATGCTATTCCCTATGCAACAAATTATCAAACAGGATATGTCTTGTGACCTGTTTTTTTAAGGACACATTTTTTTTAATAGCTGAAAATCTATGATAATGAATTAGAGTGTGTAGTAACACTGAGAATTAGTTATCCTATTTTTAAAATTCAAGACTAAGAATTTGAGAAAGAATGAAGAGTCTATTAAAATGGAGTTCATCTTAAAGATAGGAAAATCAAACTCATACTGCTTGAATGTTTTGAAAACTGGTAATACTGAGGGGTGTACAGCACATGTACTTAAAAATGACACTGGACTATCGTTCGTTCTGAGCCACTTATCAAAATTGTAAATACATTCTTCACAAAATCCATTGCCAATTCTTACCATCCCTCAAAGCAATAAATCGTGACAGTTGCTTCTATTGTTTGTTGGCAACTGTTTTCATTTGTTCAGATATTTTGAATAGCTACACTAATAACTGTTATTTAATAAATATAAAAAATAGATCTGTATATTGATGGTAGGATGTTGAAACAATTATTTTCCAAACATTTTCATTTTGGTGAATAATTCAAACAACCATTTAGGCAAAGCATTTAAAACACTGTGTCCTTTGTTTAAGGAAAAAGTTCACCTTTCTTTTTGTGCAAAAAAATATTTCAATCACGTGTCAGAACCACCAGGGCAAGAAAGTATAAAGCTGAGTCTGTTAAGGAAAAAGAAAAGATCATGAGTCACTTAAATATGTATTTTTATTTGTAACAAACAAGTATTAAACTGTAAAGTATTTTTGTACAAATTTAATACTTTAATAGCATGGTATTTATCGTCTATGTATGGTTTTGGGGAATTCAAAATCGTTGCAAATATTTGTATGGAAAAACCCTCTACCAAATGGAATAAACAGTGATTTTAAAAATCAAAAAAAAAAAAAAAAAGGCATGCAGTTTGGATACACTGAATATATTTCACTGCTCTAGCACTTCTATACAGTGTTCATTTTTACACAGTTTTCCACGGGGGTTGGGGGTTGCCAAAAAACTGAAAAGCACCATGGGTAAGTAGGAAGACAACAGGCTTCGAAATCAGATCTGGATTTCGATTCCAGCCCTGCTACTCACTGGCAGTATATTTATCCACCACGAGGCGGCTTCCCCACCTGTGACACGAAAGGTCACATCTGCACCACAGGGCTGTTATAAAAGAAGACAACAGACCAGGCAAGGTAGGCTGGGAAGCCCAATACAGGGAGGAAAACCTCTGAAGTACTGTGGGTTTGGGTCCAGATAACTGCAATAAGGAGAATATGACAATAAGATGAGTCACATGAATGTTCTGATTTCTCACTGCAAATAAAAGTTATGTTTACACTGTATTGGTAGTCTATTAAGTGTGCAATAACATTATATCTTTTAAAAATATATATATCTTAATTAAAAATATTTTATAGCTAAAAATTGCTTACCTTCTGAGCTGCTGGAAAAATGATGGCAATGTACTTGCTCAATGCAAAGTTGCCACAAAATTTCAATTTATAAATAACACAACATCTGAGAAGCACAATGAGGCAAAGTGCAGTAAAACAAGGCATGTTTTAACTGAGCAGCTGGGACCTGGCAAGGGCGTTCCGGCCTCGTGGCAGAAGGCAGGACATGAGATCAGGAGAGAACCAGAGCGGGCAGAGCCTGCTTCTTCTCAGGAACCCACTGCCCAGACTAACCTGCTCAGGACCTCGACGCCTCATGTTAGGCTCCAGCTCCTGACGTGGGGGCTTGGAAATGAAGCTGCTAACACATGAACTTTGCAAGATACAAACTACAGCACCATTTAACAGTAAAATTTAAAATCAAATCACTCTAAGAGAAATCTTCCCCTAGTGGGATATATTCAAAATAACAAGCTCGTAACACAGAAAGCATTTCCAGGAGAAGTCCCAAGTGTGCTGGGCCCCAACAGCAGTGACGCAGTGAAGAACAAGCTTGCACGTGACCACAGTGCAGGAGCCAGGACATCCCTGAATGTGCATCAGTGTCAAGAGACATGATGACAGCGTACCTCGGCCACTGCTTCAGCCCGCTGGCAAAGAAACCAACAATGATCAGGGAAGTTAAGCATTATCCAAAAACATACAGCATATTTTAAAGAACGGTGATTTTTTTTTGAACACGTATTTCTTTTTTCCCTTCATTTCTGTCCAGTGCTACCTGTTCTCATGATGACAGATGTTGAAATTATTAAGGTTCTCTTTGATCGAATCAATTTAAAACGTCTACTCACAACTGTCTGGAAGTAAAATTCCAGTTACAGGGATCTTCTTTCATCTTGAAACTTTAAGGCTACAATGTTCTTTTGTTTTGAAAGGAAAATGATACATGATTATTTTGAGCAATCTGAAGTAAAATTTTCTTGATTGTTTGTGGCCTTGAAAAGCTGCTTGGGGATTAATTTATTTAGTCTCAAATTCTGAAATTGAGAAGACACTTGTGGAGATGGTTCTTCCACCTATTAGAACAAGAAGAAGAAGAAAATTAGTTTTGTAAGAATATACTCAGTCCTTCTTATGTACTTCTATTCTTTCAAACTCTTTCTAAAGAAAAAATAATACATTTCTTCCAAAGCTTGAAAGGCCTGAGCAATCAGAGTAACAGGCTATAGTTTCTTCAAAGATTGTGTCTGCTCTGGCTCATCCTGGTATCCGCAGCATCCCACTTTGGGTCCGGCATGTAGCAGTAACCATTTACTGAATAAGTACATGTGTCTAACTTCTAAAGGTAGAGTCACTATAGGATTTGGCAGTCCAGTACGCAATTAAATGAAGGGTTCCCTGTTCAAACACTAAAAATTTCAAGATGGCTACTAAAGAACAATTTATAAAAGTGACAGGTCCCAAGCACACAGCCCTGTGCAACCGCCCAGGTTGTACGTTCGTTAACATAACTGCATGTAGTAAGGCGAAACATTTCAAGGCCAAGATCATGTTCTTCATACTACTAATGACTGCCAAGCACCAGTCAACAGACTACTATGGTCATGAAGTGTCACCACCATAGGACAATGTGGAAAATAAATAATTCTTCTTTCACAATGCTAAATATGTTCATTTAACAGCACTGTGGCGGTTAATTTCGTGTCAACATGGCTAAAGCCACAATACCTGGATGTTTAGTCATATATTATTCCAGGTATTTCTATGAAGGCATGTTTTAGGTGAGATTAATATTTGAGTCAGTTAACTTTAAATAAAGCAGAATAGCTTCTATATGGTGAGTAGGCCTCATCCAATTAGTTGAAGGCCTTACTAGCATAGAGACTGCCTTCCCCCAAGGAAAAAGGACTTCTACTTGAAGACTGCTTCTAGACTCAATTTCAGCATGATCAAAATTTCAGATTTGCCAGTATTTACAATCGCATGCACCAATTCCTCGAAATAAATTCCACTCTAATAGATACTATACAGATACTTACGTCCTAACGGTTGTCTCTGGAGAACCTTCATTAATATAAGGACTACCCCTTATTCAGAAATTACATGATTATGTCCTTCAATTTTATGTTAAAATGTGATTGTCTTTTAAAAATTCTGGAAATCAGTGATTTATATAATAAATTTTAACAATATTTCTTCACTTTTTTTATCTAAAGGTATACTTCTATTTTCTTTTTTTTTCCAGGAGTAGGGTAACCAGGCAAACTATCAAGTCAACATTTTCTTTAAAGACTTTTTTCAAAACACAAAGCCACAAATCCATTAAAAAGCACAAGAGCTTTCATCTGGGAGGCGCTCTGTCATTTAGTACACTCATGTACCCCATAGTGACATTTCAGTTAACAAAAAACTATAAGATTATAATGGAGCTAAAAAACTCTTGTTGTCTAGTTCAAGGCTTTACGCCAGTGTTTGTGGTGCTGCTGATGTGAACAAACCAACTGCACAGCCCGTCATGAAAGCACAGCACATACAACCATGTACAGGACATAATACTTGATAATGACTATGTTACAGCTTACGCACTTACCACAGAGTGCAGTCCTCTACTTACAGTAAAAAGTTTACAGTAAAACAGTATGCTGTGTGACACCAACAGCAGCCTCATGCGTCTCATCCTTACACTCACTGTATCTTGACTGTGTCGAGAGGCTGAGCTGAGTGACCAGCCTCTGCCACCTAGGCTGGTTTAAGGGCACTTGATGTTTGCACAACACCAAAAAAAGTCACTTAATGATGCATTTCTTTGAACTTATCCTTGAGTTTTTTTAATTTTGTCTTCTTTTGGTGGGGGGGACTGTTTTTGCAGTACTAGGGATCAAACCCAGTAGTAGCTACCGAATATTTCAATATTCACATGTGGAGCCCAGGTCAGGCAGACTCACTCTTTGAGAACTGGTCAGCTGTCCCATATCTAGCTGGGGACAGAGGACATGATTATTCCCCCTTTTTCTCAGCCCACAGTGAAGAGGTTACAGGAGCACTTTGTCCTCTGAGCTCCTACTGGGGCTCCTACTCTTTATTACAGCCTCAGAAGCAGAAACATTCAACAAGTCTGTTGCTGGCACACTAAGCATTTCTTGAGCTTCTGCTGGAATGACACTAAGTTAATTTATAATCCCACAGGTCTAACTGCACCTGAAACACAGCCTGACACAAGAGGACTCTTCCTTTCCCCAAACAAGTTCTCCTTGCAACTTTCTCATCTCAGGAAATTGCACTGTCATTCCCTAAAATGTTTCAGCCAGAATTAAAGGAATCTTTCTGGATTATTTTTTCTTTTAGCCCCTACATCTAGTCAGCAAGCATGCACATTCCATCTCCAAAATGCAAAAGCCAAAAAAAAAGAGATGAGAAAAGGTCTGATTCATCTTAGTGGAAGAAGACATTAGCCCGAGCTAAAAAAGAATAGTGAGAAATGACGCCAGGAAAGCCGGAATCAAACTAAGAAAGGTCTCAAGCTGTATAGTTTAGAGTTGACTTTGTAGGCACCAGGGAACCAGTAAAGGCTTTTGCACAAAAGAATGAGCTGATCACTCAAGGGGGTGATAATCTGCTGACGGTGTGTAAGATGTATCAGGAGAAAGGGAACAAGGCAGGGGAGGGCAGCCAGGTCGTCAATGGCCCAAGAAGATCAGATAAAGACGTAAAACTGGGCAGACTACAGAAGGGAAAAAAGTCCCTAAAAAAGACATTTTGCATTACAGCTAACTACCAGGAAACAGTGATTAAAGGCAAAATGAGTCTAAAGTAACTCCAAGACATTAGCTGGATAAGTAGGAGAACAGCCATTGAAGTGGAGAAACTGGAAGAGGGAGTAACATGTTGGGCTGTGGTTCCAGAAAAGTCGATCTCTAGAAATGAAGACAAAGATTAGGAAAAGGTTCTTTCACTGCTCCTCAGCATCAGAGCATTCAGTGCATCACCAGGTTACTTACACAGATGTCTCTCTGCACTACCAGCAATTAGTATAAGAGTGTGAACTGTCAATTACACATCTTTAGTTCCCAGTACCTAGAATGTCACAGACAGTTGAGACTTTGTTGAACAATCACTGGTGTAAAGAGGATATGGCCGAAACTGTAAGACCAGTATCTCCAGATTTTTGGTGGGGTGGAGTGTTGTGAGACAATGAAGGAGAGAGGCCATTATAAGGGAAGTGTTAAACTGGGTACTACTGCAACCAAGGGAAGGAGACATGGAAACAGCAGCCGTGGTAAAATTCCTAAAGGCCAGGGGAAGCTAGGCACAGTGGTTCATGTCTATAGTCCCAGCACTCTGGGAGCCTAAAGTAGGAAGATCGCAAGTTTGAATTCAACATAGGCAGATTAGCAACTTAGTGAGACCCTGTCTTAAAGTTTTTAAAGGGCTGAGGATGTTGCTCAGTGCAAATACATTGGGTTCAACCCCTCGGTACTGCAAAGAGAAGAAAAAAAAAAGCCCAGAATAAAGCCAAAAACAAGACCTAAGAAAAAAGGCCCTTGAAGTTGACAAGAGGAATGGGCAAGACTTTCAATGAGATTGTGGGGATAGGGGTTAGGGATTTAGCTCAGTGGTAAAGCGCTTACCTAGAGATTGTGGGGATAAAGCACAAGAATGGCCTGTAAAGCCGGGGCAAAGAAGGAGGGGGTGCTAAAAGGGAAGACACTGTAAAGAAAGTGCACAGTGACAAAGAGCTTTCTTGTGGCGTGTCACCTCTCATCAACCCACAGAGGTTGCCTAGAGCGGGAGCCCCAGGTAGGGAGAAACAGTGCTAGGACCAACAGAGCACAGAACAGCCAGGGCTTGGCAGGGATGAGAAGCAGTTGTTTTGAGTGTTATAACACACGGTAACATTCACAGAAGTACAAGGTCACTTGTAAGCCCGCTGATGGTAACAATTCTGAAATAAAACTTGAGTGCATCCGAACATCACTCCTACCTTGGAAACTTTGTTTGGACTCTCACAGATATTCACACCAGAGGTTCTTTTGGACCCGTGAGGTGGTGATGAATCCTCATCTGTATCCATGTCATCAAAAGAAAACCACCACCCTCTAGCAAAGGTAGCCATCCTGTCACCAGCGGAAGAGGACTGGCTCTTGGCAACATCATCTGCAACATCATCTGCGGTGGCTGTGTCTCTAGAGGAGGGTGTTGCTGGCAGGCTGGGTCCTCCACTATCTCCAGAGCTCTCGAGCTGGGACGGATGATCTGCTGGAGAGGCACATCTAACAGAGAGCTCTTTTTGCAAGAAATGTTTTAGGCGAGTTTGCCTGAGAATATCCGGTCTCCTGATTGCACTCTGGAGCTGAGACTCTTCTGCAATGACATACACTCTGCATCGGCCCCTGGTCACGGCAGTGTAGACGTGCTGCCAGTGCTGGCGGCCTGCTTTCCCCACCACGTAGACGACCGTGTGCTCCTCAGACCCCTGGGAGGCAGGAATACAGTGTGAAGACCTGGTGCTGATGATGGGTGCCCCACCTGGTGGAGAGAAACGCATCCTCACGGTGCTCACACACCCTCTGCCCGGCCAGCACATTCATGTGGATCCATCCAGCAGATCTGCGGGATTCACGATCCCAGAACTCACGTGTGCTAAATAGGATGCTAAGTTCAAGTCTCACAGGTCTACAACTGGCTTGTGGAAACTGAAGAACAAACTTTAAAAATGAACACAGTGCTACATTTTCCCTGATCAAAGACTCTGTAATGATTTTACGGCTTTTATGTGTGAAAATGTTATCCTAATATTACTCATAATGGCAAAAAAGGACACCTTATATACAAAGTTCGCAAATATCAAAGATACTTTTAAAATATAACAAAATTTATTGCAAATGGGGAGGGGTGGGTGAATGGAAGGGAGGGGAGGGGAAGGGGGGAAGAGGGGGGAAAACCAAGATGTATCATGTACAGGTACAAAATAACCATGTTGATTATGATCATTATGTATGCAATGTACCAATACATGTTCTTGGTAAAAAAATAATAAAAAAAATTTAAAAAAAAAAAAAAAAATATATAACAAAATTTTTAAAACTAAATGCTTTACATGGAGAATGGCCACAATTATTTAACAAATTCCTCTGATCCAAAAAGGCACATAAAACACAAATATACAACATAAAGTAAAACAGGAAGTTTTATCAAAATTTTAAGTACTATGTCTCAAAATGAAGGGCCTAGGCATGATTATTTTGCTTCTATTGTATTCTCCCACTGTTGAACCATTTATTACTATCGAGGTATACAAAAGAGAACAATTAATCTTTGTGTTTTAAATTTAGCAAACTGAAAATTGTATAGGCAATAAAAACACCCAAAGTGTCCATGTAACCGCCAGAAAACACCCAACGTGTCCATGTAACCGCCAGAAAACAATTGTTTTGAAGCTATTCTCAGTCCCTGTGTTTTTAGAGCAGCAGGTCCAGTGCCAACACAGATGAGGCGGTGGCTGGCAACACTGCCTGCTCCACTGCTCACATACCCGCTACCAAAGGGGTGCTGCCGGGAGGTCCCGACAAGATGGGTGTGTGAGAGACACGGAGCCGCTGAAAGACACTCTCCATGGTAAGCCCTTTCATCCTTCTGGACAGTTTGGACCAATTCTTCAGGCTGTAAAGGTTTGATAAATACTTCTCTCCAAAGCTTCTGGATCTCAGAAATGGACTTCAATGACACTTGATTATACAAACACATTTTATGTACATATGCCACTTCTCCTCCTTAGACTTTATATCAGAGTCCTAAACATATAAACATCTACCTCAACTTAGATAATCAATTAAACAACACTGAGAAAAATAGTAACAATAGACAAGTAACAGTCTCATAATCTGTCTCCTTTACATACTGGTTCCAATCCATCACCCTCATGGGTGGGCATTTGTAAAACTACAAATCCAGTCACGTGGAACTCCGCTTACGACCTTGTATTGGCTCCGAGGCTCTCAAAGTCAAGCCCTAGCCCCTTAAAGTGCCCATGAGGCCCTTCCAAAGCCAGCCTGAGCCCTGACCCCCTTCTACTTTTTTCTCCATCTTTTCCATGAGCAGGGTTCCATCCAGCACCAGGAAATCCTGTGGTCCTGTCAGTGTCCCTCTGTCCATGGCCTCCATCCAGCCCACTTCCGGATCAGCTGCCTACCCACATACTTTCCAGCAGCCTCTACTTCTTCTATTGCCGACTTTTAAAAAAACATTAGGCTCTGTGAAAGTTGAGCCAGTTTTGAAAAACGTTAGCAGTGGGGACAGCTGAGTGAAGGTATGCTGTAACTCTGTGCTATCTTACCAACTCTTCTGTAACTAACATTATTCCAAGTAAGTTTAAAATTTTTAAAAAGGAGTTGTCTCACAACTCTTTTGTCTTGACCTTCTTAGAAGGAAAGGATACATTTTTCAAAACTGGCTCAACTTTATAACTAAAATGCATACACAGATAATATTCCAACAAAGCTGAGTAAGCCAAAAGAAGAATAAATGATACCTGATTATAGGAATGCTAAATACATCATATATATGCTACAGCTACTTCTCCCCCTTCTGCAAAAGTACAAAAACATGGTATCATTTGTTTAAATACAGAAAGATTTACATAGATGTTGTTTCTACATGCACAGAAACAACACACAAACAGGACAGAAGTCACTTCCTGAGGACAGTGAAAAGCAGGTCTGAGATTACTCACATACAAAATTTAATGGATGCCAAGAAATTCACAAATCAAGACAAATAATATCTTAATGTAATGTCTGTATTTATTTAGAAGTACTGGGATTGAACCCAGGCCCTTCACATTGAGCTACATCCCAACGTTTATTAAATTTTTTATCTTGAAATGAGGGTCCTGCTAAGTTGCTGAATGGTCCCTGCTAGGCTAGGCACGAACTTGCAATCCTCCTGCCTCTGCCTCCCAGAGTATTCAGATTACAGGCATCTGTCATTAAGCCTGGTTCTATGTAATGTTTTAAAAATCAAAAATAAGGTACAGAAGGATTCGTAATTAACAAACTACCAAATTTTCCATAAAGGCAAGATCAGTACAGTGCTATGCCAAGCCTTACTGGAAACTGAGGCAGGAAGTAAAAGACCAGAGGGAGAAGCCTTTAGCTCTAATATCTGAGTTCCTTAGAAAAGAGAGTTCTGAAGCAAAAAGAGCAAAAGATTAGTACCTGTCTAGTACTTCCTATACTCTTGGGTGCTTCGTTTTGTAATTAAAATATAATAAAGGGCTAGGAATGTAGCTCGGTGGTAAAGTACCTGTAGCCTGCATGATGCCCTGGGTTTAGTCTACCTGTCCCTACAAATAATAACAATAAAGCAACAAAAATTTAAAAAGAAAACAATACAAAGTACTCTATGGCTTGGTAAGCTATTTAAACAGTTTTGCAAAAATCCAGTCTTACCTGAAAAGTGTGAATAGTTCTTGCCCACGCGTGTTTTATGTGACAGTATTTCATTAATTTCCTAAAATCCACGGTCACTTCCAAGCCGGCCATATTACTGATGGTCAGAGATCTTCTCTTCCCAAAAGTCACATCAGTTACATCCTGTCACCAAAACAAAGAACTACTCTGCATGTCTTCAAATACGCACACAGTAAAGATATTCTGTCTTTGGGTTGAAAATAAAATGTAAACACCTTATAAGTAAAACAGCACATATATTCATTACAATTAAGAATTTCAAGACCTTAGGGCTGGGGGTGCAGCTCGGTGGTAGACTATGAGCTTACTGTGCATCAGGTCATGGGTTCCACCCCAGCACCACCCAAAAAAAAAAAAATTCAAAGGCTTAAAATCTACTCTTAATTGAATATACCCACACTCAAACTTCACAAAGCAGGAGGTGTGATCAAAATGTACAGTGAGTGCTCAGAGTTGTTAAAATTATAATAAAAGACACAATCCCCCTCACAATATTCTCCTTGCTTCGAACACACTTATCCCACCACGCTTGCCATTTTCTGAAGCAGCTCTGGAAGTCTCTTTCGTGAGTATCTTTAGTTGCACTGTCCCAGCTACCTCAATATCCTAAATCAGAGACAGTGAACCTTTCAGAGCTTTCCATGATAACAGCCCACTGTGGCCTGTGTGCCACAGGTTCACCACCGCTCTCCTAAATTGACTCAAAATTTTACTTTTCATGGTCATTTTGACTTCAGGGAAGAGCCAGAAGTCACATGGTGCCAGATCCAATGAATAAGGTGGGTAAAGACACACTGTAGTATTTTTATGTGACAGAAATTGCCACTTCAGAAGCAATGTGAGACATGGAGCACTAGCACGACAGAGGATGAAACTGTCAGCCCATTTCTCAGACCATTCCCTACACACATGGTTCCTGGAAGTCCTAATAAGCCCTATTCAGCGTTCACAAGTGTTTCTGGGTACAAACTCAACTCACACAATTTCAGCAAGGTCAAAAAATACAAGCAACATCATCTTCGCACTAGGTCTTGATCGGTGTGCTTTTTTCACACAAGAACTGGGTGATTTTCACTGAGAACTCTGATCCTTGTCTCAGGATCATCATCATAGACCAACGTTTCACCCTCTATACTGACATTTTTTTAAAAGCTAGAATCTGAAGCAGCAAGATAGTGCAACTTCAGTGAAATGTGTTGTTCATAATACATGATTTATAGCACACTTTATAACACATCTCTCAGCAGTAGCTCACAACAGACTGACTGCACAGAACATGTTGAAACTTGTCATATAGTTACTGCTGCTTCTCGTATAAAAGATCCCTACTTTTGTGTTCCATGGAGCTGGGCAGCAGCATTCACTATATTTTTTATCACACCTTGTATTTTTCCTCATAGCTTTTTAAGAATATTATAAGCTTAGGAAAGAATCTACACAATGAGAACAAATATAAGGCAATTGCTTTCATAGTTTCTACACTTAGGTTGCAACCAAAGAAATGATCGTTTGTGCCTTGTTTTTTGTGACTCAAGCTCTTCAAATTTGAGTCACAAAAAAACACAAAAAAATGATCCTTTGGGATGGGCATTTAGCTGAAGTGGTAGAGTGCCTGCCTAGCAAGTTCAAGGCCCTGAGTTCAATCACCAACACTACCCTCCACCCCCAAAAAAGACCTTCACAAAGTCTTTTAGAACACTTTCCCACTCAATTATTCCAGCATATTTCTGATACCAGAACCAGAAACTACTAGAAAACTACAAACCAATATTCATCATGAACATGGATATAAAAATCCTTAACAAGAAAACTTTGAACAACAATGTCACCCTGACATGATTAAATTCTGAATCAACTCTAGAGCAATAAATAAGAGTCTTTCTAATCAGTACAAAGGTATTATTTTCTGACACTTACATTTGTTATGAAAAATATTTCTCCATTACACAGTCGAATACCACTTTCAAGTCCATGCTTATTTTTAGCAAAATCATGAGGAGTCCCACGAAAGCCTTCACCACTGGCCTGCAGATCACTATTTAGCTGAGTTTCAGAAGGACTGTCAGGAAGTAACTCTGAGAGGTATGCATTCCTGGTACAACAAATTTTATCATGAATTCCAAATATGAGCCTCTTCTTATGGTCTCTAGATTAAAAAGTGATAACACATCATCAAAGCTTGGAAAACTGAAATTCATTTTGTTTAAACTCTCACTCAGATTCAATCCAATTATCAAAATGATTTCCACGCTTTCTGTACATCACTTTGATTGTCCAAAGATCAACAAGAAATCAGGTTCTCATACATGTCATTTGATTACTTACATATATGCTTTGAATCAACTCAAACTCAATGACATTTCCTAGCTAAATTTCTTGAAGTTAGAAATTCTGATATAAATATTCTTTTCCTTCCTATTTTTAAAAGACATCAACAACCTGAAGGATTTTCTTCTATAAAATTTATCATTTCTCCAATGTCTCCTGTCACTACCCTATTTCAGATCAAGTCCTTACACATATTTCTGTCATAATAATTACAACACTATATCAGATTAATGGCAAATTCAATAAATGACAGCACTATGAGAGTTACTATGTGGTTGGGTGTATCATTACCTTCTTACCTCCGTTCTAGAAGGAAATTCTGTATAACTTTTCTGAGTATGGGGTGGGGGGCAAGTACTAGAGATTGAACCCAGGGCCTTAGCACTGACCTACATTCCCCAGCCCTTTTTAAAATTTTTAATTTTCAGACAGAATCTCACTCAGTCACTAAGTTGTCCACGCTGAGTTCAAATTAGCAATCTTGCCTTAGCCTCCCATAGTGCTGGGATTACAGGATGAGTACCTTCTTTCACATACAAAGTTGAAGTTACCTACCCAAGATCACAGTTAGTAGGACCGTAATTATATATCCCCAAATATGTGCTTTCTAAACCTTTGATAGGGTACCTGACACAGGTTTTTTGTGTATCTTCCTTTGGCAGACAGGAGGCTCTACATTACAGGATATAGGATGTGAACACTGAGCAAAGAGCAGGTACCAGTAAATGCAAAATAAATGAATTTATTTTTCCTATGTATAAACAGAGCAGCTTTTCTACACTCCAGTTTCTCTCACAGCTATTCAGGAGAGTATTCTCTGCAGCTTCCGATTGCTCAGGTTCTTAGAAACACATGCATATGTCATAATTTTAGAAATTCTCCTTCACTCCCATGCTTATCTTGGAGAAGCTGGAGGTTTCCAACTTGGAAACCACAAGGAAAACGTCATCCCTCATTTTTCCTCTTATGCTCACTACCAGAAAGTCAATTCCTATGGATATGTATTTAACTGAAGCGATCAGTACACTTCCCAAGTGAGGTAAACATTGTTTTGAATACGTGGCTACAAGTGGCAAACGTCAAAGCAAACAAAGTAACAGTGAATCAAGGAAAGATTGTCGTCAAAAATGCCAATTCTTCAAGATGCTCACCTGGTGAGATGGTTTGTGTAGTGCTTACAACAGCAGTCATTAATTAGGTCACAGTCTTGCCTGAAACACATGAACAGGTACAGGCCATCTTACTGTTACAAGTTCATTTACGTCATCAATGATTATTATACACTGGATTCTGTGTGTGTGTGTGTGTGTGTGTGTGTGTGCTGGGGCTTGAACCCAGGGCCCTGTGCATCCTCAGCAAGCAGTCTGCCACTAAGCTACACCCCAGGTGACATACTGGATTCTGTAAGAAGTTTCCAGAGTTTTCTCCAGGAAATATATTTTATAATTTTTCTCTTCACATACACTTTTCTTCCACTTAGATTTCTTATGAGTTTTTCAATATAGTATTTGGTAGAAAGAACACTCTGCCATGTCTAGCAAATACTCCAAAATAACAAGAATTAAGAGTGATGAACCACCAGAGTCTCCCATTCAAACATAATCTACATTAAAAAGTTATGAAATTTAAAAGCAGCATAAGAAACAAATATTGTACATTCTTTACCTTCTAAATGCAATGAATTGTGATGTTTTCGCACATTTAAAGTCATTTTCTTGCAGCAAAGCTTTAACTGCAGAATATAAATCTGATAAATCAAGAGAAAAAAGTTAACACACAATATTTCCAAAGAGAAATTAATGCAGAATTCCTGCTGAGGAGCCTAGGGAAAATATCTCACCAAAAGGAATAAGAGTCCATTTCCTTCCCCACACAGGTCAGAGGACCAGGAAAGAGAATGAAGAATAGGGTACCAGACACTCATGCACAGTAGAGAAGTCAACCAAGGGCCAAAACAGCTCCTAATTTGTAAAACACTCACCATATGTTCACTGATGATTTGTGAATGCTGAATTTAAGAAATGATCAAGTACCCAAAATATGTAAAATTCCTAATTTAAAACTTCAAGGCCCTGTGGTACTGGCAGTACTGAGTTAGAATTTGAGAATTTATATACTTCCTATGTTCTCTCATTTGATACTCACAACCCCCATACAAGGTAGGTGTTAGTATATCCAGAGCCAATATTCAGCTGATCCATACCAGTATACAATATCGAGCTATTTCTCTGTTGGCTGGAAAATGGTCATAAACACCCTAACACCCCAACACCCAATCTCCCATCTCAGCCTCTTCTTCCTTCCCCCAGACCTCCCCACAACGCAGCCACTAAAACATCAGCTTGGGCACAGAACAGTCATTCTAACGGGCTCATGCCCTACCAGCTACTCAGCAGTGTGACCACTCACTACGCCCACATTACGAATGGGAAAATGAAGGCTCATGGCAACAACTTTCCAATGGGGCAGGCTGGCTGACTTCCTCTTTAGATCTCGGGTGACACACACGGACAGCTTCCTTCACACTGAAATACTGACAAGTGGGCTTTCTCTAGTCTCACAGCAATAGTACAAAAAGGCAAATACTTCTCATGTGAAAAAGAATATAATAAAAATCTGGCGAGGAACTCCCAGGTTCTTGTGTATTTCTCTAGTTGCAGATGAATCGGGGAGAATTTAAAAGCCCAGGCGTAGTGACACCATGCTGTAAGAGGGCTAAATTGCTTGCCGAACCCTTCATTTATTGATTGACTGACTGATGAAGGCAGGATTATCTCCAGAAAACGGACAAAATTCAGCTTGCCTCCAAACCAACCCCTGGCTTGCCAAAACAGGAATTTCCAAAGGTCTCTCAAAATACTGTTTTCATTTGCATGTATAGGATTGTATTGTTCCGTACCTTGCTTTTTCACCCTCTCTGTATTTTGCAGATCAATATTTACTCTATTTCATTGATTCTAAGACATATATTATAGCATCTCTAAATCTAGTCCAGCCATGAATCTTGATTTAGGCCTTTTACTTTACAATAATGCATGTAATTTACTTTAAAAGTCACTTAATTATTAATAAGGAAGTACTAAATGCCTCTCTAAGGAATATTTATCCAATTTTCTTAAAGAAGGAACTAATTTTCCAGCAGAAATTTTTAATCAAGATATACAGTCAGCGTCAGCTACACTGTTACCCCTCTGAAAGAGACAACTTTCTTTTTCTTTTTGAAGTACATTCCCATGTACGTGAAGAATGGACACCAGAAATATGCCAAAATAAATTAATAACATTTCAGGTAGAGGTAAACAGAGTGGCAAGAATTGCTAGTTACTTAACTGTCTAAATCTTTTTCTTCCTCTACAATAGTGCACCACATCAACTAAACTGTTGTGAGAATAAACATTGGTTGTTTTTATATTTGGTAAAAACCAACATATAAGATATGCAGCTTATAATTCAATTTATGTAAAACTAAAATAAATAATATATATTTATAAATAGATACAATGAATTCAAAAAGATAAACATGCCAAGCTTTCACTAGGTACATGACCCTTTTGGGGTTTTGGTGGGGGGGAAGAGAAAAAGGAAGATAACCAGAGAAGACTAATTTTTACTTCAAATTTTTTAGTGTCACTTAATTTCTTAAAATAATTTAAATTATTTCTACAATTAAAAAGGCATGTTATAAATCATTATACGTTATATGGTCCTGTGATGGCTTGTGTCTAGATGTCCCCCCAAACCCTCATGGAGTCACAGTGGGGTGCTTTTTCAGAGGTGGCTGGATCTATAGTGTGTGATGCTGGGATGAAGGGTGTGTGACTACTGAATCAGTCCACTGGTTGACTCAGCATAGTTCTGGGTGTGGCTAACGAGAAGGCCGACCCTGGGTGTGGGTGGTACCACCCAGAAGGCAGGTTGCCTGGATGGCGATAAAGGAACAGAAAGAAGGCAGGCCAGCTGCCGGGGCTTCAATACTTTGCTGCGTTTTACCCTCCATGAACTGTTTCCCCTCTGCCGTGCTCCTCTGCCAGGCCACCCTGCCTTGGAGCCAGGCAACTACGAACTGAAACCTCTACAAACTGTGAAGCTACAATAAGTCTTTCCTCCTTTAACTTTGGCTACCAGGTATTTTGTCTCAGCAATGAGAAAAGAAACTAAGGTCCCATTTATTTAAAAAAAAAAAAAAAAGATACTGCAACACAGCAATGATCAATTAAGGGAAGTAAGGCTGGTGGCACATGCAAAGAAAAAATGTTTAGTGTTCAAAGTTGCAGGTCATTTCATTTCACACAGAGGGAAAGTGTTTAAGTGGGGAGAATATATCTTTTTTTTTTAATTTTAATGGTACATTTTAGAAGTACATAGTGATAACAAGAATATATCTTTTAGAACTGTGGGAACTATAATAAATCCTCAGTAATAATCATTTAAATATTTACTAAGTCAATTTTGAGTAAATTATACTAATTTTTAAAAGCATGCTGTCAGTTCTTAAAGCAAAGAAAGAAGTTTACTCTATTTAAATAAATTCATTTGCAATAGCTAATCTAATAATATCTATAATTCACACAAAACTACATTTTATATTGTGCCTCTTAATAAGGATGTCCTCAACCTTCACAGCAGGGCCACAGGAAGCATCACCCTGCTTCCCACTTTACACATGGCTAAGTGACAAGGCCATATGCTTAAAGAAGAAAACTCCCAATCTCATTCTTTCTCAGCACTGTCAAGTTGTCACTGTAACATCCCTGTTAGAAGCAATGTTTGTCCATCTTATAAAACAGAATTATTAGGAACTCAACACAACAGCTTAACAACTATAACTTTGGTTTCACAAATGTATTCAACATATTTGCTCTTCAAAGTGCTCTAAAAACATTTCATTAACTAAAAGTTGCACTTACCTGAGTGAACTTGGATTACTGGAGCTTTATTTTATTTTAAACAAAGTTTTCTACATCCATTTATTCATTTGAAAAGTATTTCTTGAGTCCTTACTATGGTTTAAAGTCCTTACTCTTTACAAACTTCTAGAGACATCTGCTTTTGAAGATTTATACATTTATTTATTCATTCATTCATTCATTTTCAGTGATCCTTTTTTACTAGCAATATTTACTTTTACCATCAAGTAAAATTTAAGTAGCCATTTACAAATGAACTTGTAACTAGCCATTTAATAACTCTATTACAAAACTGAATTACTTATATACTTAACCTGACGTATCACAGAAGTCTACACTTACAAGACTTATGATCACTTTTAGATGACTGAGGACTGGCATCCTCTTCTGGGAGTCTGATGAAAATGAAAGTCTTGTCTTGAATTGACATGGGGAATGTAGAATTCTCAGAGACATTTAGTTCTGCATCAAATTTTGGAAATTGGCGTTCTGAGATTCTTAAAGATAAAATACAAATTCAAGAGCATTATCATCTAAAAATGTCTTTTCATATAAAAACAATCTAATGATTAACATCTGTTAATAAATGGGGAGAAGAGACCCCCCAGATATGAATTAATAGAAAATGAGTTTTATAATTAAAAGACCAGGAGGTTATGGTGCTACAACCCACAATTAGTTCCCTATTTCTAGCAATTTAAAAAAGAAACAAAAAATCATCAGAGAAGGTACTATCCACCATTCTGAGAACTTGACCTACTTATCTCCAGACCACTAAAGAACCATACAAGGTAGGTATTATCCTCATTTCACAGGGGAGCAATATGAGGCTTAGGCAAACCTTGGCTCCCTGTCTCTCTATTTAAATTAATTTGGACAAGGTGGAGCCTTTTCCATGCTTTACAGCATGCTCTTCTCCTTTGTTCTGACTATACCGTATGTATGCTCCCATTTTCCCAATTGAACCAAGTATCCACATCTATTTGCCTATGTTCCATCCTATGCTTCTTTGGTTCTCATACTTTCTAAAACCAACAAATCATATCAGAAAACGCAGAAAGGTACAAGTGCCCCATCATGAAAAGCCTCTCCTTGGTTATTTGGAGGAAGACTGACTGACTCCGGCAGCTTGGCTAACAGACTGCTGCCCTTCTGTGTCAAATTCAACTTTTGCTAAAAAAAAGTTGAAAGAGACAAAGGCTGCTCTTGCTGGAAATGTCTCAGAGATAATTTCCGGGGTTCTGGGAATCACCCAGGATTTCCTGTTCTACTTCTGACCCAGGATACATAGCATACTTCTCTCTAGAAACTTATCTCCAGTATACTACAGAGATCCTCACAGTCAATATTTGAAAATGGTGATTAAAACAAAAGGATGACGAGAGCAGTTTGAACCAAATGGAACTGGAAGGGTTACTAAAAGGAATTCCTGAGTTTCTATGAAACTGACTCTTAGGGAATCTAATGTGCTTTAGATTCTTCCAAGTTTAGGAGACTTTAAAATGACCAATCATCCACCAAAAAGCAAGACGTTCTTTAGATAGAAACAAAAGCGTTACAGGAAAAGAATATTACACATCCAAATAAATTATTTTTTAATGTCTTAATATAAATCCAAATAATCTACCCTATTCCCGTCAATTCCTCCTCTACACCCACTAACCCATAGAGTGTAGAATGGAGCACAGAGAGAAAAGGGTTTGAATGTTTAAATTTTTGCTGATATCCAACCAAGGAAATGTTCAAAAACAAAAATATGTTGTAAAAAGAGTCAAACACAAAAGTGAATCTTGAATGAAAAGCATGAAATAGTAATAACCGCTCTGATTTTCTGAACTGTTCTGTTTTCTGATACATAAATTTATGGAAAACCTGAATCCCTGAGCCCACAGAGGATCACTCCACAGGCGCAGACTAAGGGAAGAGAAAGACTCTTCTACTTAAAAGAAGTAGATGTCGTGGGTGCCACCAGATTCATCTAGGAGTGAAATAACATATTTAATTTTTTTACTGTGAGCTGTCTCTGACCAAAATTAGGGGAAATTTCTTCCCAATGCTCCCTTGAATATGAATGAACTCATTTTCAAATCTCTGTTCCCCTTGGCTTTATTCCAATCTGTAAGTTTAAAGCAACTTTATTCATATGCAATTATCCCTTGATAGCTATGGGGGATTGGTTACAGGACTCCCCACGGTAATCAAAATTTTCAGATGCTCAAATCTCTTACATAAAATGGTATATAGCATTTGTATATAATCTATACACATCCTCTCATATATTTTAAATCATCTCTGTATTTTAAATATATTTTAAATCATCTCTATATCTCTATATTTACATACTATATTTTAATATATGCTATGTAAATTGTTGTTACACTGCTTTGTTTAAGGAATAGTAAGAAGGAAATATCTGTATATGTTCAGAACAGATGAAATTATTTTTTTCAATTCGTAAATGGATAAATCCACAGATGTGGAACTCACGCATATAGTTGGAATGCACACCAACCATATGGGTGTTTTGAATCAGGAAAATATTATTCATTCTTAAATTTCAATAATAATTTATGCTGGACCAGCAATGAAAAATATCACTTTATTTTTCTAACTGTGGGGAAAAGGTATATACTTTAAGGAAGGAATAGGCTTGCTAAAAGATAGAATAAATATATTGTATTAAATCAATATAATTCAAAAGCTAATAGAGACATACAAATAGACAAATCTTACTTTTTGTTTGTGATACAACAGAGACAAAACACAAAATTTTAGTTATCTTATACCGTGTAGCATTGTCCACTATTAGCTGAGATTCTGCTCTATGATTTGTCTTTAGCTCAATAGCACACTTTCTTGATTTAAGTGTATCAAAAAGATCTTTCAACAAGTTTCCAGGTTCAATACTGGGTAGCTGTCTAATATCACCTAAAGGGGAAAAAAATAGATACAGTGGGTAACAGAGATCCTAAAATTTAGAAATTATTTTTGTACATATACTTAATATATCTTAATGTTTCATTCCTTCTCCTCCTCTCCCTTCACTCTCCATCTCTATATCCCTGTCTCATTTGCAAAAAAACTCCCTGTTTTCTATTAATCTCTTTTTTGTTTTGTTTTTTAAATTATTTATACTTCGGGCATTTCATAATAGAGGAAGTTATGCAACACTTAAGCTTGTGTGTCTAATTATTTTCACTTAACATTACTTGTCTCGAGGTGTATCCATTATCCATCTTTAAGTTTATCATGTAGAGTACTACTTCATTATGTATACATATCAGATTTTCTTTATTCATTCATCTGTTGATAGGTACACAGGCCATTTTCCAAGATTTAACTATTATAAATTGTGCTGCAGTAAACATAGGTATGCATGTGTCACTGTGGTATGATGTCCTTAACTCTTTGGGGAAGACACCTAAAAGGGGAATAGCTGGGTCAAATGAAATTTTTAATTTTAGTTTTTTGAGGAATCTCCATACTGATTTCAATAGTGGTTGTACCAGTTTATATTCCCGCCAGCAGTGTAGAAGGGTTTCTTTTCCCCTGCAGCCTCATCACGTTTGTATTTTTTTTTATATTAGTGCATTTGCAGTACCCACAGTTTACAATCATCTTGTGGAGTAGGTACATGTATATAATACAACTTGTTTCTTTTTGATTTTTTGATAACCATTCTTGCTGGAGTGAGATGAAATGTCAGTGCTGGGGGTTTTTTAATTGTGTTTTGTTCTTATTTTTTCGTTTATTACTACACGTGTGCATTCATTGTGGGAAGTTGGTACATGTACATAACATCTCTTCATTCCTTTTTCATCCCTTTTCCTTTGCCTCTCTCCCCACTCCACCCATCCCTTGATCTCCATCATCTATTTTTTTTTTGTACATGTTTATAGTACAGAATATTTACACTCCTTGTGTGGAGTTGGTACATGCACATAACAAATTCCAATTCCTTTTTTTCATCCCTTATCCTTTCCCTCCCACCAACCTCCCTCCATCTCTGGATTCTCTTCCCCTTTGAGAATGATCTCTCTACTTGCTATTATCTATTTTTTATCACCTATCTTTTATTTTGCTTTTTATTTTTCCTCTGGGTTTCTCATAAAAGAGAAACAATGTGACATTTAAACTTCTGTATCTGATTTATTTCACTTAATTTGTAACATCTCTGATGGTCAGAGATGTTGAACATTTTTCATGAATATATTGGTTGGTTGTCAGTCTTCTGAGACATGTCTGTTCATTTCAGTTGCCCATTTTTTGATTGTCTTTCTTTTGTGGGAACTGATTTTTTTTAATTCTTTATATATTTCAGTTATATAAATATACGTGTGTGTACTGTGAGTTCTTTATATATATTATATACATATATAATATTTATATATTTAGCATTCTATCAGAGGAATAGTTAGAAAAAAATTTTTCCCCATTCTGTAAGTTGTCTGTTCACTCTATTGTTTCTTTCGCTGAGCAGAAGCTTTTCAATCTGACAGAATCTCATTTGTTGATTCTCGATGCTATTTTATTTTTTCTTCCAGATTAAGTGTTGTGTTTTAATATTTATGTTTCTTATGTATTTTGATTTTATTTTGGCACACGGTGATAGATATGGGTCTACACTGAATCTTCGGCATGGGTATAACCAGTTTTTCCAGCACCATTTCCGAAAAAGACCATCTTGTCTCCAGCATACGCTTTTGGCTCCTTTGTCAAAGATCAGATGACTTAATATGCCGGGGTCGTTACTTCACCTTCTACTCTGTTCCACTGATACCCACAACTGTTTTATGTCAGTTTCATGCTGTTTCTATCACTGTAGCTTTGTGGTGTAACTTAAAATCCGGATCGTGAAATATGGATTCTTGCTTTGCTCTTGTTGCCCAGGATTGCTTCTGTAGTATCTTCTGGCTCCATATAAATTTTAGGATAGTATTTTATAGTTCTGTGAGAAATGCTGTTGGTATTTCCATCGGGAATGCATTAAATCTACATCAATTTTGATAGTATGGCCATTTTGACAGTATTGGTTCTGCCTATCCAGGAGCCCATCCATTTTCTGTCTTCTTTGATCTCCTTTTTCATAGTACTGTGATTTTCATTACAGAGTCTTTCACTTCCTTGGTTAGGTTAATTCCTAAGTAATTAATTTTTCTAGA